>SDVV010010666.1:0-16155 GCA_016164225.1 Gammarus roeselii
TCATACAGCCCTCTCTTTGCTTCCATCCCCAACGTCCTACAGCTCATTACACTCTTCAGTGCACCCAACACTTTACACCCCTCCTTCACTCGCGCCTTCACTTCAGTTTCCACTGGTTCAGTTATCTCCACATGGGAGCCCAGATACTTGAAACACTGAACTTCCTCCAAAAGCTCTCTATTTAACGTGACACTAATCTTGCTCGCATCGACAGTCCTCGAGCATCTCATTACTTTACTCTTACCCACGTTCACTCGAAGCTTCCTCCTCTCACACACTCTACCAAAATCAGACACTAGCCTATATAGATTCTCCTCTGAATCTGCAACCAGGGCCGTATCATCCTCAAATAGCAACTGGCTCAACTGCCAACTCCGCCCATTCTCTTCCAACAGTTCCAAGCCACGACCCAGCACACTCGCGTTCACCTCCCTGACCACTTCATCCATATAGAGGTTGAACAGCCAGAGAGACCTCACGCAGCCTTGTCTCAGTCCCACTTTCACTGTGAATCAATCACTCACATCGCTTTCCACTCTGACACATGCTCGGCTGTCAAAATAGAAACTCTGCACCGCTCTCAACAGATATCCACCCACTCCATACAGACGCAACACCCTCCACAGCGCTTCCCTGTCAATCCTGTCATATGCCTTCTCCAGATCTATGAAGGCCCTGAACATATCCTTTCCTTTGGCAAGGTACTTCTCACAGACCTGTCTCACGTCAAAAATCTGATCGACACACCCTCTACCACTCCTACCCCCCCTTGGCATATGTTAGTTTCACGGGCCACACGGAGTCACGGCCCAACTGGGAGGGTGAAAACCCTTATTTCCCTTGAGACTCACTTCTTCTTCACCCTTTACTGTCTCTCCTTTTCTCCCCTATCCTGATTTGCTTGACTTTTTATTTACCTCATTTGCATCTTATGTTTCGTTCAAATATCCATAAACTTGTCTAAGACTCCTTCTAAACAACTCCCCTAATAGTCGCTGCACACACACACACACACACACACAGACACACACACTCAAACATCCACTTACCGGTTCTAACTATTCTCCTTTCGGGTGGCAAATAACAGCCAAGTTGCGCTCTTTCTTTCATGCAACCTCCTTCTACGACTATTCCTTCTTCTTCCCATTCTTGCTGTTCTCGTGCGTGAAATTTCCTACGCCTAGTGTAGATCTCATGCATGGGATTTTCGTTTTCTGTATCTTCTTCATCTTCCCACTCGGCAGGTGTTGGAACGTGTTACCTGGCACCTTAAAGACTACTGCGGATCCTTGGGGCTCTGAAGCAGGGTAGGTAGTGTGTTATTCCTCCTTACTACCATCCGGAGAGTGCTGAGACCATATGGCCTCAGCACCTTAGGAGTTCCTGTACCTCCTGTGGCACCTGTACATACCATAGACGTTCGCCTCGTAAAGGACTTTGACTTTGCGCAGTAGTAAACCTAATTCGAGCATTAGAAGGAGAATAAAAACAAAAACTAACGTGATGCGGCGCCAGAAGGACGATGACTCCAGTGCGCTAGAAAGCCTCGTCGCGCTAATCTAATCTCTACTTCTCACATTCAGTCCACTCACTTTCACTACATCTCTTCCTCCTCCCACTCGTTTGTTGGTCTTCCACTTCTGCTCCAATCTTAATCTACCTTTCACCAGCAGATGGTCAGACACTCGTCCACCTTCCCCTCTCAACACCCGCACATCCAACAGCCTCCCCGCCCCTCTCCTCGATATCAGCACAAAATCCATCAGTGCTCTCTCCACCACTGCACCACGGGCCATCCTTACTCATGTGTACTTGTGGATATCTCGCTTCTTGAACAAACTGTTCCCGACCACCAACTCCTGCTCCATACACAGACCTATCAGGTTTTCATTTCTACTGGGAACGCCATACCTGCCTATCACATTCTCCACCACTATATCTCTAACTCTCGCATTAAGGTCACCCAGTATAACTAGATTGAAATTACCTCCAAAATTCTCAATACAGTCACTCAGGTCAATCCAGAATTGCTCCTTCGCTTCTCTCGCTGCCAGGTCCATAAGCACTCACAAATGCCAATCTTTCTACGCCTAACTTAACTTTCACCCACATAAATCTTGAGGACACCTCCTTCCATTCGGTAGTGCTACGAGCCGACCGATCACTCAATATAAGGACTACACATTCTCGTGCCCAACCTTCCTCCACGTCAGACTTTCTTCTACTTACCACACCAAACTCACATTCCCCCTTACCTTTCAATTTCGTCTCACTCAGCGCTAGCACAATCAAACTTCCTCCTCACAAATATCTGACCGATCTCTCTCTCTCCTCTTCACCTCATTCGTACTACAGCCACGTACATTCAGCGACCCTAACCATAGGGTTTGAAGAGGCGTGAACCTCTCCTCCCCTCGCTCGTCTTGCCGTCTTTGAGGAAGGGTATAACAGAGAACGGGATTCCTAGCCCCTTCGCTCCGCCCCCTTTAGTTGCCTTCTACGACACGCAGAGGTTACGGTAGCACAATTCTACTCCCGGCTACGGGGCGCCCTTTTTGTCGCCTTCTACGACACGCGGTGGATACGATAGCAAGATTCTAACGCCCCGGCTACAAGGCCTGTTTTCGAATGAAACACTATCTTGACCACTCTCAATTGTAGTCTGTAATCTGAGCAGACCTTGAGCCGAAAAATAATCATTGACACGATGACCAGTCAATAGCTTGATGTAGCACTTGTTGCTGGATCGGCGCTCGGTGCCAGTAGGACATCGACTCCATGCTGGAAAGCCCAGTCACTCTAATCTAATCTGATCTTATCCATCATCATCTCTACTGATGGATCAGCATTCAACATTGCTAGTGCCCGCAGACATCCCCATCCTGCCGACCGTCTCGGCACATATCGCATTTCTATTACGCAGACTGTTTCTATTAACCGCAGGCATCTCATCCTACCGACCGTCTATGCACAGACAACATTACTCATGACTTTCTATTATCCACAGACATCCCCATCCTGCCGACCGTCTCTGCCAAGATTACATTCCAGGAGTTCGAGTTCCGCACGGACATCCCTGAGTCGATGTTCGAAATTCCGAGCCACTACTCCGAGGACCAGTACCGCTTCCCAGACTTATGACCGTCATCGCCTCCTAATGAAAGCGTCCAGGAGTAGGCGAGTGGTGGGCCGCACTTTGAGTCGACTGGTGTACCATTGTACCTGCTAACTGGTATTCCATTCTACCAGCCACCTTGTGTACCAGTCAACTGTTGTACCAATGTACCAGTCAACTGGTATGTACCAGCGAACTGATGTACCAGTCAACTAGTGTACTAGTGTAGCTTCCAGTCAACGTTCCACCAGTGTACCAGTCGACTATTTTACCAGTGTTGCTTTCAGTCAAACTCTGTACCAATGAACCGGTGGCACGAACCGTTCTATGTCCTGAAAGATCGTATTGACAGTGTCGACGAGTTTGCTGAAAATTGGAAAATCCAAATTGAATTTGTATTGGCGTAAATTTGGGATGTGTCCGTGAAGTTGGTGACCTGAGAGAGTTGAAGAAGCTGCCGTAACACGTCTTAAGCGCGTTCCGGTACACACATATGTGTTGATCCTAGTGCATGCAACATTATCCGGCTTGAGTTGTTCTCAAAGAACTGAGCGTTGTTCTGGTGGAAGACTGATGGGATGTCTTTCCCTTAACATTGCTCTGGATTGTTAAATACACCGGGAAACCTCATCTCGGGTCGTAATTCATGGCTTGGTTACTGCTGAGAGGGACTGAGAGTGGAGTCCAGTGATGTGTGGCTAGTGCTTGCAACTGTTATCAACTACAACACTCACAATTCACTTGAAGCTGCTCTATTCATTGAGTGTTGAGAAACATGTATTGCAAATTGTGTGTTACAGAGCGAGTTGCAGTGTCACTCTTAGTACCCATTGTTTTCATTGCCGTGACTCGCTCTGCAGTTCATTGGTCAAGTACAATTTAAACTGTGCTCAACAATATCGCAGTACGTCCACTTTGATGAGCTCCCACGTTGGTAATGCTATCCCAACTATACCAGTTGCTGTTCCTTCCCTTTGATGCTTAGTGACGTGGCTGCTGAACCATTTACCTAGGCACCCAACGTCAGGTATCTTCGTTAGTGATCCTGCGTAAATAAAGGCTCGCTCTGCGTAAGACGAATACTGAAGTATAGCAGCTCTTAAGGTCATTGTGGCTAGTCTAGGTTTTCTTTATATCTGAATTGGGAAATGTTACAATGTGTTACCAAGTAGAAACATTTAATACACACTTAAGTATAGGAGCATTTTGTCCGTAGGTCGGGGGTTTGTTGCGCTTTTTTAGACTATGTTGATGGCAGCTCACTAGCTTGTAGATAATTAGGCTAGGTATACAGGCAACCCTTGCTTATCACAATATCGTTTTGTTTATATGAGGATGGAACGCCTTCCTCTTGGCTTCATTGTTCACCGACACTTCTTGTGATGATAGGAGTTGCAGGATTCCCGTCTGAGCACCGTCGTGTTGCTATTCTTTGCATGGTCTCACCGAGCTGAGATATCTATAATTATTGACTAGTAAGTAACTTCGATTGAACACCGTTAAGGAAGGTTGCAGTCTGTAACGTTTGGATGGCGAGAGACTTCGCACTCTAGACTCGAAATAAGATCCAACACACAAGACTTGACTCCAGGGTGCATCTTTGATTGATTGTAATAGCTGTATTTCTTAACTTGAACGGGGGTTTCATTGAGTACTTTTTATTATAAGAATTGTTTTTTCCCATTTTTTATCTTCAAACTTTTCGATCATCAGCAACATTAAAGCATCTCATTCAAATCTAGTCTGCCCCGACGGGGATAATTTCTGAACCGCGAGCCTAGAACGATCTCGTCTATGGGTTGGTGTTTGGAGTGGATTAGGTAGAGTTCCTGCCCTTGTGAAAAAACTGGTCGACTTCTTAGCAGGCCTTGGCGAAATGAAGGTGGCATTGAACACTAGGAGGCTGCTACTTACAGTGCAAACAACTAGAATTAATGTCTGTGTGGAGTGCATTCCCTGGTGGAAAACTGGTCGACCTCTTTGCCGCTCCAAAGCGAAGTGAAGACAGTTTCGAACACAAAGAAATTGCTACTTGCAGTGGTAATAAAGGAAATTTTATGTCTGGTTATATCCCTCCTTTCTGGGGGATGCGGCCTAGTGTCTGTCTGTATATTCTATTCTTCATGAACACTTTTCACGTAACCTCACCTTTGAAGGGCGCCAGCGGCACCACCATTTAATTTCGGTTGTCCACCACGCTAGATATCCCAGCGAGTCTATATCTAATCCTGAGCAGTATGCTCTGTGGTCATTACTGTTTCTGTCGATATGACGAGACATTTTGAGTAGTGTGGTAAGTGGTAGTTGTTCTCCATGGTGATGTTTCTCAACTGATTAGCTATCTGTAAGCTAGGCGTTTTCGGACGCAACGAAGTTGTGTGTATCTACTATTGCGGCTAACCTGTGGAAGGGTTACTATTGCGGCTAACCTGTTGAAGGGTTGCCTTTAGCATCTGAATAGATAGTGACGTAGTCAAAGTTGGGTCCGGTTACCGGTTAACCACAAACTAGAGCGTTTTCGTGAGTTGAACGACCAAGTTTGAGTAAAATTATGGATGAATTATTGATTTTGTCCCTGTCGAGATCCGTTCCTAGGAATGTATGCGAACCTTTTTCTAAATTTGTTGTGTTCATACCTGAGACGAAATTATTTTTTCGACACTCCTAAAGGGATTCAAATATTAAAAAGGGACTTTCCTGCAATATAAATAGCTTGCATGTATATAGATTGTATGGGCAAACCATATTAAGTACAGGCTGCTGAGGTCCAGTACACTACATATCTTTTGCGACCAGTAATGTTCCGAGCCAGTCTCTACCCCACTCCTCTCCTCATGACCATTGTGTACATACTAAACTTCTCTTCTCCCCGGTTTCTTCATTGAGCAGATGCTCACCTCTGTGTAACGTATCCTCGTGCAACACTGGCTAATGCAGTGGAAGCACATCTCGTAATCAGGATAAGAGCTTTGGAGTGATATAAGCTACTGAAATGTCTAATGGAACCTCTGTAACTGACAGTTTATCCATGGAGCTATTGATGCGCTCTTTCCCGTTGCTACCGCAGTAGAAGGGGGGTGTCAACACTAAAACTGCACCACCGTCTCAGGAAATAGGATTGTAACTAGTCATGCAGCATGTTGTAGCCATGTTGACAGCTTAGTGGGAGAGTCTCCTCCATCCCGGAGGACCACCGTCTTCTTTGCTCACTTTGAGTAGGACTCATTTGTGACCTCTCTCTATATCCCTGTAAATTAGAAATGACCTAAGCAAGCCGCGAGTTGAAACAATTCCGGAGACTGAGGATGATTTGTTGATAACTTGATGCAACGCTGGCTGCTGGTTTGACGTTCGGTGCCAGAAGGACATTGACTCCAGTGCACTAGAAAGCCTTGACACTCTAATCTAATCTTAGTGGGAGAGTCGAAGATGATACTTCTCCTGTATTCATAACAAAGAGAACGTCAAATGTTGCTCGTGAATCGAGTAAGCATTTGCACTGCAGCTTCTTGATTAAGGGCAAATGGCAGTTGACTGGAAATGAATAGTTTTTCTTTAGTCACTCTCTTGATCATGTTGGGGTTGTTGAAGGTGAACTTTCTGAAATGCATTGTACTACATGCACTAGCCAACACTGGAAGTACCTGCCATAGGCTATTACATGACTGGAAGCTTGCGTCAGCATTAGCTGGCAACGCCGTTAACCGTAACATGAGCAATAGCTTTCATCAACAAGACCTGCTGACGATGTTAACGCGGCTGTTTGTGTCAGCTTGACCTGCTGACGCCGATAACCGGAAACCAATACATCCAAAGGTTGTACAGTGGGAGAGATAGAAAGCTCTATCACTCGCAATCTTACTGAACAATCTTCGTACGTCAGTTCGTGTACGTACTTGTAACGCCTCCTAAATGCTGACTGAACTGCCCAAGTACCAACTGTTATAGTTATAGTATTTTCTTATTGTGGAGCGCTTACTGTTGTAACCAGTGCGGATCGGATGTTGTTGATAAACCTTTGCTGTACTTTGACGCACTTTTAGGGCGACGGAGAATGTGATGGATACGCAGGTGAGGCAACCTTTCTGTTTGACTATGGAAGATAGGAGTAAAGTAATGAGATGCTCGAGGACTGTCGATGCGAGCAAAATTAGTGTCACCCTAAGTGGAGAGCTCTTGGAGGAAGTTCAGTGTTTTAAGTATCTGGGCTCCCATGTGGAGAAAACTGAACTAGTGGAAACTAAAGTGAAGGCGCGAGTGAAAGAGGGGTGTGAAGCTCATTACACTGAAGAGTGTAATGAGCTGTAGGATGTTGGGGATGGAAGCAAAGAGAGGGCTGTATGAGGGTGTCGATGTCCCAACTGCGCTCTACGGAGCTGAGACTTGGGGGGTGAGAGCAGAGGAGAGAAGAAATTTCAATGTTTTAGAGATGAAATGTTTGAGGAGCATGGCTAGATTAACGCTGAAAGACCGGATCACCACGACGGGGTTCGAATCAGAACAGGGACGGTGAAGAAGTTGGAGGACTGAGTGGATTCGCGTGTTCTACAATGGGGGTTCGGGTACATGGAGAGGATAGATGAAGGGGGGTTGGTAAAAAGGGTGACGGATGCGGAGGCAAGTGGTCGCAGGTCTAGAGGTAGACCGAATTTTGGGTGGATGGATGGTGTGAAGCAGGCGTTAAGGCAGGATAGACATGAATGTGGAAGTAGCGAGAGAGCGTGCAACGAACCGGCGTGAGTGGAGAATGGTTTTGAATGGTTGATTCTGACGCTGTTATTATGACGCGGCGGGGGTAAACCAGTGAAAACTGTTGGGCCCTGCTGACAACGGATTATCGGACCGCACTTGTGACCCTGAGTGTGTGTGATGAGGTTACTGGCCGGACCCTTTAGCACAAAAGGCTAAGTTATGCGAATGTGAGCGTAAGAGGGTGTGAGGTGCGCCCTGCCGTCGGCCACCCCCCTTACTGGGGTATGCGGCCTAGTGTCTATATCTGTATGTTCTATTATGAGCAACATTTTTTTATGATAATCAAAAATCAGTTAATATCAGTTCAGTTGCTTGATAGTTCGCAGGTCTTACCCTGAATAATCTAGTTGCTGCCACTGGTATCGAGTAACCCTGGTCACTGTGATTTAATCTACTGATGTTGAGCTATAACGGATGTCGCGGAAGGGCAGTGTCTCGGAAGGGCAGTGTCATATTGAAGCTTTCATCTTTCGATGAAATAGAAGCATGTATTCATTCCGGAAGCTTCAGTGACCCTCGTCCCGGTGAAGCTGAACATCGGCAAATGTATTATTTCAAAATGGCGGCTAATGAAGTAGAAGAGAGGCAGAGAATATTGTGAACACTCTTATGGTGTCCCCGATTTATTTTCATTGTCTGTTGCCCCAATCAATTGTCCCATACGATTTACTCAAGAACAAGTTAATCAACCAAAAAGAGAGAGGGCATTTGCGTGTGTTCTTTTTATGGAGCGCTGCCTCGTCGACCTTGCCGCAGATGTTCTATTGTGCGTCCAATGTTCTGGACTGGCCTGGTTTACAGTCAGCCTCGTTTAAGTGTACCCCTTGACATCGCATAGCTTCTAAAGCCAACACCATTGTTACGATGTAACTTGCAACTGTCATACCAGGAAACATTGTTCGGGAATACGCGCTGTTGAAGGTCAGAATAACAGAAGGGAAGCAGGAAACCTTGATGTGATTGTAACTCAACTGATCCGTAAAGCAGTTTTGTTCTTCACTTCCCATAGCCGCCACGTTACTTGACTATTATTCTACTTAACCGACCATGTGTAGTTACTTAACAAGGTGTATAAGTGTGTATTGATCAAACACTTTGCTCTGAGTATCATCAATCACATTTTATTTTTATTATCATCGAATGTGATTATATCACAATTTTTTTCTTAATACTTGTTTGGCATCCATGCGTCATTATTATGATTGGCTTGTCATACTTTTCCTGTAGCTACTTTGTGTACTATTTAGTTTATTTTACTTACTACAATTTTCCGGGTCATTCTGCCTTACATTGGTTCAAGCAAACATAATCTATATATACTGGTTCTAACCGCCCACGTGAAAGTTTACACAAATCAGGCGGGCTCTCACTATCGAGAATGCTCTTCTGTGGTCCCGGCCAAAGGGCAAGTCCCTCAACCCACTCTGTTTACTCTCATTGCCGGTGGGATGGCATTATGTCCGTCATCTCTGCGTGTTGTGGACGTGGCTGTGGCCGGTGCGCTGCTCGCACCTCTGGGCTCACCAGTACTTTGCCAACACCAATAGCCAACATCTGAAATTTTCCACGAGAAAGTGAACTATAAGCATAATTCCCCTTCTACAAAACATAAGACTAATTTGGGTCCTAAGCTTATAATACATACCCTTGTCCCACATGCGAACGTCCCAGATCACTTCTGTTTGGTGCGATGCAGCAGTGTGGGTGAAGGACATGAACACACTGGAGGGAACAAAGCTCTGGTGTCCAAATCGACAAATTTCTACCATGCGGCGGCAATCTTGTAACTATCAACCCACCCACAAGGTCTCTACAAGTATCAGAAATAATATTTTCCACTTTGCCATTATGCCGGTCAGCCCTCCCCCGTCGCAGCCCAACATGCAAGTGTCTGTGAGTAATGGAGGTTTTGGGCGGTGCGATGGCTTTTGTTTCCATTGCCGCAGGTGGGAACGCTGCTAAACAGCAACAACGCAGGCCTTACGAGTCTTAGCAAATCTTAAATCTGAGTAATTGCTCAAGTTATTCTAGTGTTGTGCCAGACTCAGTAATGCTCTGTTGTTTGTTGCTTTCTTGCTGCTGATTTTGTTGCTGGTTTAATAAACTCCAAGCACAGTTGACGTTTGAGTGTAGCGCTTTTTTCTGAAGAATAATTTCTCTCAGATTCTCTACCGCTCCATTCTCTTGTCATGCTTGAGACTCCCTACCCGCGCGTGGATCTCATTCACGGCATCCCCATTTCCTGTCGTATCCAACCTGAAAGACACACTGAAGCGCTTTTAACGTAATCTCCAAACAGAATTGATGAGCGTCTTGGCATCGTTGTCCAGGTACGTCTCCATCAAGGGCCGCCCTATCACTTTTTGTCATTGATTTGATAGTTACTCAAGTTAGCTATTGTTCTTTTTGCCTGCATCAGCAACAAGCCATTCAAGTAGCGTCTGTTACTGAACAAGCCATTCAATTAGCTTCTGTTACTGAACAAGCCATTCGATTAGCGTCTGTTACTGAACAAGTAATTCAATTAGCGTCTGTTACTGAACAAGCCTTTCAATTAGCGTCTGTTACTGATATAGCAAGAAACTTGTTCCTGTAATGGAAGCATGTTTTCCTGTTCATGAAGTGATGCTCGAGTACGAAAAGGTCAATGATTCAGAAGTGGAGGTCTCGAAGGAAATCATTAGCCAACCTCCCTCTCGTGATTCTAGTCAATGTTCTACTGAGTGTGTGGCAGGGTGATTATTATTGTATTATTATTCATGATATTTAGTGCGGAAGGCCGACTTCTCGGCTAGTTTCAACTGTGTGCTTGGAGGATATAGATTATTAGCTACTGTTCCACCGCGAGTTAACGAAGGGATAGTCATTAGAGCTAGAGAATGCTTCATATCTCCTCCCTAGTTGCTTTGAGGAAATGGTGATGCTGCATACAAATTAATACACTGGTCACACATTTCAGAACGAATAAATTTGCTGTTTTTCTTGCTGCTCTCTTTTTTTATGTGTTAGCTAAGCTATTCTTTCTGTGGTTTTTCTACTCAAAGGTACGTGCATTTGTTTAAACCTTTGGTTTATATTAAAGTTTGTTTCGCTTTGTTTTGTTATGTCCGTTTTACTTCGCGCGCACAAAGGCTCACGAATCCAAGCGTTAAGGTTGCGTCCTGTCGCCGCTGCTCGTCTCGTGACAATATTTGGTCATCCTTCACTCTTACCTAGAACCGAATCAAACCGAGACGCGATGACTTATCGGTTCAATAGTTTTGATGTAATATGCGGCGCTCGAAAGGCATGACTCTCCGAGATAAGAAATCTTGGACACTCTAATCTAATGGGTTATGGCAGGCGAGGTCAGTGCATTGCTGCAGTTTAGCAATCTCGGACACTAATCTATTTCATGGAAGGCAAGGTCAGTGCACCGTCAAATCGTTTGCTGCAGTGCATTGCTGTACTTCTTATCGGTATGCACAGCACCGGCTACTGGTTTGACGTTCGGTGCCAGAAGGACGTTGACTCCAGTGCAATAGAAAGCCTTGGCACTCTAAGCCAATTCTTTCGGAATGCCATCTCTCCTCACGTGTACAGACCAAGCGGACGGACAGTGTTCTCGGTCATCCAAAGTAATACCACTTGTTAATTACTTCCTTCTTTATGTATAAGAATATAATAGGCTTTTATTCCCAGGGATGGCCGGATTACAGTATGTAGAGTCAGTATTCAATTTCTGTGTCCGACTGCTGTGTGACGTTGTTGGAGGACACGCTGATTATACCATATCCTACTTGTATTACATTTGATGTATTGTTAGTTTCACCTGGCATTTCCTTACGTGATTTGGTGCAATTTTATTTGTAGGGGATGTGCAACATTTTAGGATTATCCGTACCTATTCTGGCAAATAAGAGTTGGGGAAGAATGGTGGCGCTACCAAATAATGTGTATGGGGAGGTACCGTTTTGTGTTTGTTCGAAACCGTCCTGTCCCAGAAGCTGATCCATGATTGAAAATATCATTACAGATAGCCAGACCTCTTCTTTACGTTTATAAGTAGCTATGTGCAACTTGTTTATTTATAATTGTGGGACTATGATTGCTGACATTAGTACTATAAATGTTATTAGCCCTCTGTTTGATGTAGAGTGCGACGCCGTTTACGAGGAGTTATGCAAGCCGGCTTCGCCAGATGGATCGATCTTATGATCCAGTGTGGGCAAAGTTGCGATGAAACGTTCCTAGCTGGAGGGTCAGTTTTGGTTGCTGCATGTTGGGATTTTTAGCAACGATAAAATTACTAAATGGCAAATCCGTCTCGACCTTGAGACCTCCTGCCCCAAGACACTCTCCAGCTACGAGGATAAAACCTCTCTAACTTCTGTGCAGCCATCCATACTTTGTTGAAGTCCCTTCCTGTGATGCGAGCACAACAATGTGTTGCCGCTTCACGACCGACTCTCGGCACGTGTCTTTTCGTGTAGGCTTTAGTCGCTGGTAAGAGACTGCCGGTGTTAGCTAACCTAAGCAGCCTTATGATCCAAAAGCTGAACTCAGTCTCAAAAGCTGAACTCATGGTATATTAATGATTTCGGTTAGGCATTGCTACTTCATTTTTTAATCTGTGCGTTCGGTTTGGTTACTAAGTTGCTTGAGAAAATCATGGAGTACCAAGCACAACGCATAATAAGGATTAATTTCGTGCTGTGACATTTCGGTTAGGAAGCTTCTATATTTGCTTTCGAGGACTCGTTCTAATTTCAAACTATCAGGCTAAGGGGCATTGTCTAGCTACACGTCATTGAGTTCGGAGAGATTTGTGAACTGGTCGTAAATAAGGTTAGGTTCATCTAGTTTGAACGTTAGTTATCAGAATGTATCTCGTGACTTAGTAAATGTTCGGTTGGTTTTGTTTCTACAAATCTTCCTTACATTTCCTGCTCACGCCGCATCAAACTTTGGGGCCGGCAAGTCGTGATTTCTCAGCTGCTATTGATTTAGTGAACGAAATAGTTTACGGTTGGCATTTAATTACTCTAGATTTCCTTTCCTACTATTATCTCCGCAGTAGCCGTTGCACATTGCTAAAGCCCAATTGTTGGTTGGCCGCACTGCTACAGTCGCAAATTACCACATGCTTGAGGCTCTCTCAGGTGTGTGTTCTACAATAAAACGGAGATCTACTTGCAACTAGTTTTTTCTGTCCTTAATACGTAGAGTCCTCGCTAATTAACCTGCCACTGAGTCAAGTTCAATGCCTTGGCGCGTCGAAAGCAATTTTTTCCTGTTGGGCAGTCTTGAAGAAATCCCTAACCAAAAGTTTGAACATAGATGTGACCATTATGTTTTTGGACAAATCGTCACGGAATTCTCATGGCAATCTACTTTCTTTACATGCCCGTTCCCTACACATTGTTTAGTACATACACTAACAAGGCTGCGTCCCCAAGAAAATGGGAACAATGCTATTATTGATCCAATCCCTCACCGTCACTCCAGCCAAGTATCTCAAACTTATCATCTTGAAACTATTCCACCTTCCGCTCTCTCCTCCCACGTTTTCAGCACCGTAGAACACCGTTGGGACAACTACCCTTTCTTTGCTTCCATGCTCGACGGCCTACAGCTCATTACAGTCTTCGGAAATCGCATCTGTTCACATGCCGTTTATTATTTGGCGTTGCAGAGAACCATCAAGGTAGCATAGGTTAGTCCTTAGTTTCTCATTCTAGACATCTGTTAGGTTCACGGGCCGCATGGAGTCACGGTCCTTATTTCCCTTCAGACTCTCCTCTTCTTCACACTTCACTATCTCCTTTTCTCACCCATCCTGATTTGCTTTCAGTTTATTTACTTCATTTGCATCTTATGTTTCGTTCGAATTTCTTCAAACTTGTCTCTGACTCCTTGACAACTCTTCTAACTATCGTTGCATACAAACACACGTGCACACAGACACGCACACTTAAACGTACACATACCGGTTCTTACTACTCTCCTCTCGTCGGGCAAATAACAGCCAAGTTACGCGCTTTTATGTAACCTTTTCTACGACTATTTCATATTCTTCTTTAAATTCTTGCTGATTTTATGCGTGGAATTCCCTACATCTAGTGTAGATCTCATGAATTGGATCCACGTTTTCTGTCTCTTCTTCATCTTATCCCTCAGCAGGTGTTGGAGCGCGTAGCCCGGTACCTTAAGGACTACTGCGAATCCTTGGGGCTCTGAAGCAGGGTAGGTAGTGAGTTAATTCTCCTTACTGCCATATGGCCTCAGCACCTTAGGAGCTCCTGTGGCACCCGTATATACCATAGACGTTCGCCACTCTAAGTGCTTTGACTTAGCACAGCAGTTAACCTAACTCGAACATTAAACGAAGAAAAACAAAGACTTAATGTAGCAGTGTTTGCTAGTTTGACATTCGGCGCGAGAAGGACGATGGCTACAGCGCGCTAGAAAGCCTCAATACGCGTCACTCTAATCTAATCACTGGTCTTAGTTTGTGCTGGGACCTTGACCGCACGTTTGTTTTGATTGAAATTGGTCGGGTAAATTTAGCGCCTAATTTATACTAAGTGAAGCCGGTCAAAAGACCTTCAAGTGTGAGCCTCCGGTCCCATGTCATGAACCAGGGTCCCATCCAAGAGGGGCCATCCCATCCAAAAGGGGCCAGCATTCCCTCCGGAACGACAAAAATCCCAACAGTCAAGAACGTCAGCCTCCCCAAGGCACCAGCGCCACCTCAGCCGAGAACGATCGCTCCAACGCCGCTTCGAGGAGTTGACCAGAAACATTCACAAAATTATGAATTTACTAAACCAAGCGACCGGCCTCTCCGAGCTGACTCCCCCGTAGGGCGGCAACCGCCCTACGGGGGAGTCTGCATTAACTTCGCGTTGGTACTCCGGTGGAACATGGAAGCAAATAATAAATAATAAAAATTCACCGCGGCACTCAGAACAATCGTCGACTGTCTAACGAGACTCAAGTGTCATATCAGAACGATATTTTTTCAAATCTATAAGGAGGAAGTTCAGTGTTTTAAGGGTCCGGTCGGTACCCCCGCAACATACAGCTTCTTAATGGGTAAATTTAATAAAATTTCCGAAGAATTGAAATATAGAGCGGAAAATGGGCATTGAAGATTTTACTTAGTTTTATATCATAAACGAATTTTCGCTCGATACTGTATATGGTTGATCAGTGATTTTGGGAACAAGCTCTTCGTTGGAGATTTTCGGCGAGCTCCCACGCAGGCGATGATCTTCTTTGCTGGTGAGATATTCTGGTGCCGCGCATGCGAACTGAGGGTTGAGTTCCTTACTTAGGGTTTTGGCGAGTGTGGTCTCTGTTAAGACCGATATCGTTCTACATCCTGTTCTTGATGGGCCGTTGTTCGTGGGCTGCTGCTTATCATTTTGCTATGTGGCAGGTGGGCATCGAGCACCTCGTGGTCGGAGGTGTCTTCATCTCTTCGCCTTTTGGTTTTGGGTGCCGGTGGACCTCAGGTCGTGGTCGACTGAAGAGACAGCATCCATCGCGGTGCCCTCGTGGGTTCGCCGTTTAGGCCTCTCGCCTCAGTTACGAGGGAGGTTTATGGGCCGGGTGCGGCAGTGATAGCGAGGGGGTATGGAGGGCATGTTGTTAGGCTGTACTGACAATGCACAGGCACCGTCTGATCGGTTGAGTTTATTTATTGATTTAGGTGCTCCGGCATAGTTAGGAGAGTTGAGTTTTCGTCGTGCCAAATTTGGATGGATCGTTTACGTGTGACTCGGCGTTCGTTTTGCGTGATTGTGACTGCTTTCTGTCCCATGTATATTTGGTACTCGCGGTTGCCTGCCTTGTAGAGGCATGAACAGTGATAGCACGCAGAAAGTGAGCTTTGCAGTCCTTATTGGGGTGGATGGATGATTATTCATTTCATAGATCATTAACACTTTATTTTAGTATTTTATTATTTCTTCTCGCTTGGGCTCTGTTATTCTTCTCTGCCCTTTGTTTCATGATCTGTTTTATATTAATTATAAAATTATACATCGTTATTAAACCTACTCTGTTACTATTGTGAACCTACTCCGTTACTATTGTGAACCTACTCCGTGACTATTGTGAACCTACTCCGTTACTATTGTGAACCTACTCTGTTACTATTGTGAACCTACTCTGTTACTATTGTGAACCTACTCTGTTACTATTGTGAACCTACTCCGTTACTATTGTGAACCTACTCCGTTACTATTGTGAACCCACTCCGTTACTATTGTGAACCCATTACTATTGTGAACCCACTCTGT
>SDVV010010667.1:0-16155 GCA_016164225.1 Gammarus roeselii
CTTCTTACGCAACGAACTACACCATATTCCGAGTATCACCACCAAATTTGGCCCTAATCCAATGGAAACTCTAGCCACAGCATCAAAGTTTGAGGAACATCAATTTTTCCGAACCAAAATTTTTAGGGACCTGAAAAACACACCTTCGCTTTGGCGATTTTTCATAAATTCTGTGCGCGTATCGAATTTCTATAAGTAGCTGATACTAACTAACAAAGACCTGCTCATTCAAGCCCCGTAGTCAAACGGTGACATTTCCCACGTCTTGGTGCCCAAAAGGGGGGTGCAAGCAGTCACCCCCCGTTTCCGACTGCAGGGAGTCACCCCGGTCGACGCTACTGTTAGATGGATGCATTGATGATTGCCAATTCGATTTTTTCTGAGCAGGAATAACTAATTTAGACAAATCAACATATTGAAAATTTTAGTATAGCTACACTTGCATAATTTTTGGAAATAGTCAACATGGTTATCAGTTATATTTTCTACACTTAATTTGGTGTAAATTAACTGGCAAATATATATATATATATAACTACCTTTTATATGTATTTTTTCTCAATAGTGTTTCACTCCCAAATCAACACACCATGCATTTCTCAAATATGCTGATTACTCATTAAAAGTCACTTCAAAGTTCAATACTTCATAAAATTGATCCACAAAGTGAAGTATGATTTCTCGGTATTCTTTATAACTTGATCTACATTGATGTCAATATATTTCGCCAGGCATTCTATTCTATTACCAATGCTGCCACAAGATCAGTTTCATGTGCTCATAGATTATTTAATTTGTGAGTCATGATGATCTTGTGATACACTTATATTATAGGTTCATTATAATATGAAATAAAACATGATTATTAATTGAAAGTTATACAAGATTCACTGAGGAATACTGTACTTAGTCAATCAAAATCAAAAAACCTAACAGACTTATGAATCAACAATTATCTATGGATAGTCAATCACTGAATATCTTTACTGAAATTGTGATTTTTTTATCTTTGTGTGCATAAGATTAAATTATGGAAAAGTATTGGTATCGGCATTGGCATGTATAGGCTATTTTTAGTATCAGTATCAACCAATTCTTTGGTATCAGTATCGGCCAAATTTTTGGTATCGTCTCAACACTACCCGTCATAATCAAATTAGCGTGAGAGGGAGGACCTTGCTTCATTTATGCAGATGTAGAATAGGTGCAGCCTGCATTCAGCCCATTGCAATGAAGTATCCCTTGTTGGGAGTTAACTAGTTAATGTGCGTGAGAGCTAGGTCAGAGAATCAGATATGTTTGAAAAGGAAATTATGGCCTTCTTTCAAAGCGTTGCTGGCCGCTATTGATGGTCTTTCAATACATTTCTGACAACTGTAAGTTGAATACAAGACATTGAAGGGATTGAGAGTTTGCTCTTTCTGGTGTATCTGTTCTTCAGAGAGACCTTTTTATTATTATTATTAATTATTAAATCATTTATTTCCACCTAGATGTTGCCAACTCTGAGGCAGCCTCATAAACCTTAAAACTTCATCAAGATGAGTGTTTTGTAATGAGGTTTTCTTACAATTTCAAGGTGTGGAATGAGGTCTACCCACTCAATCTTGACTATTCAAGGGGTGTTGAGATGATTTTTTTCCATCCTGTCTCAATTGGATCAAGGAGTTGCTATTGGAATCAAGTTGAGGTTCCACCAGCATGTCAAAAAGGGTGTGGGAAGGGTTTTGGGCTGGTCAATAAATGTTATTTCAGTGCCACTGACTATTGTTCTTAGAACATAGTTACATTGGCAACTCAAGACTGGTGGAGTCAGTGCAGACGCAATGTACTAAAAAGTGGTTGGATAAGCTGATCTTAATTATGCTGTAAGATTGAGGGAGGCATTTTAACCTATTTTTAATTAAGGGTAGGCTTTTGCAGTTCAATCTCATCATGTATAAGAAGATTATCAACAACAGAATGGAAAAGTTGATTTTGGTGATATATTCCAGCTTGCTCCTGATAATAGGATGAGTGGTAAAAGCTATGAGCTCTTCATGCCAACTTGAGTAACTGACATTAACAAGAGAATGTTAGAGGCAAGATGTGTCTGAGTGAAACAATCTGCCAGCCTTCATTGTAGACTAATTGCCAGACAACTTTAAAATGGTTGCTGATCAATGTTCTTCCCAGTGCTCAATGTGTTTTTCAAGCTAGGTTTGTAGTCTATTTTTTGATTGTTCAATTTTTGACTAGTGTATTTCTTGTTAGAACCCAATCCCCCAAATTTTCTTTTTGAGTCATAACGAGAAGCAGATAAACCTGAATTGTGAATGCGTACAGATGAAATAGTGTTGCACAAAGGCCTTGTTGTGTGTTAATAGAACACAATTGCTATGTTCAACTATTCAAAACATAAAATTGCAACAATGACATTGGACAGACAACCACAGAAGGCAATGGCTATCAAAAATCTAACTGTTCATAATTAAAAGGGTCACATTGATTGAAAAATAAATATCTGGAAACTGAGTGAGCAAAAGTCATCAGACCACCCAGAAGGATGCTATTCTTGCCTCAACATTATATTTGTACAAGACACAGAATTCTGTCAGGACAAACAATTTGAAGTTTGTGCCAATTGAGGTGACTTAACCCAATGTTACTGCCATTTTCCTCCTTGATTTTGATGTTTTGGTTGCGCTGGCCTACCGCCCACCCTCCTACTCAGCTGAGGAGAATGCTAAACTGATTGAATTCTTGATGGAGTTCTGTGATGGCAGAGAGGTTGCTGTTCTTGGGGATTTTAACTTGCCTTTATTGGATTGGTCTGCGGACATTTTTAATAATCATTTCCCCCCCTCTTGATTCCCAGTTTCTTGATTGTTTTGTCTTGCTTGGACTCACTCAGTGGGTGAAGGAAGGTACTTTTGTTGATTCGGGTAGCATTCTTGATCTGGTATTGACTACGGAGGAGGATCGGGTGTCTTCTGTGGCGGTTTTGCCTCCTCTTCCGGGGTGCCACCATGCCCCTGTCTTGGGGGAGTATATCTTTCAGATAAATGATGTTGCAGGGGATCCGGGTTTGAAATCAGTTATGTGGTCTCATGGTGATTACAGGAGCATGAGAGAGGTTTTAGAGGGTGTTGACTGGCATTATGAGTTTCTGTATAGCACTGTGGAAAAGAATTATAGTTTGTTTGTCAATTGTCCATTCACTTTGAAGACAAGTTTGTTCCCACTAGGGACTGCTTCACGACCAAGCTGGTTGCAGGGCCCTCCTAGGGAGCTGATGACCAGTAGATCTAGGGCTTGAGTGCAGTATAAGGGAAGTGTTGGCATCCTTGCAGAGATTTAGTGGGCCTAATTTTGAGACTTATGTATGACTACTGCTCATGTGTATTGCATGTGGGATATTCAAGGGATCTGAGACTGTTGGAGTCTGTGCAGAGGAGGTGGACCAGGGAGATTGATGGGCTGGGTGGAGTGGACTATGATGAACAGCTAAAAGCAATGCAGTTGTTGTCTGTGAGGGGGAGGTTGTCGCATCTGGATCTGGTGAAGTGTTGGAAGATTTCACCATTCTGTGGATTCAGGGTCGTCTACTCTGCTTGAGCAAGCTCCTGATATTGGCACACATGATCATTCTTTCAAGCTGGTGGTTCCTCTCTGTTGGACTGACCATGAACGCAGATTTTTTCATTCTTGCTGTGTTCAGGTCTGGAACGGTCAGTCCACTGATGTGGTGCAATGCAATTTCCTCTGTGGCTTCAAGAGAGCCTTGTCTGAGGAGTTCAGAGGGGGGGGTGTTGTATGCGTTTTGCTAGGCATAGCAGATTTGATTTTTTTTGTTTTGTCTGTTTCAACAGTTGTGTGCAATTGTTGATGGTCTTCAGTGTTTTTTGTCAACCTATTAAGCGCAATTTGACCAGCGCCCTGCTGCAGTTTTGATAGTGTTGTTCTTTAGATTGCTGTCGCGCTAAGGTATACTGCCTCCCAAGCCTGCATGCCCTGTTGGTGAGGCTGCCGGGGCTGTGGGGGGCTGCAGAGGTGGGAGACCATGCACCGGTTTGGTCCACCTCCACTGAACAGACTCGAGCAACTTCACATCCTTGACATGACCAAGATTACACACACAGGAGCAGTAATCAAGAATGAGCCTGACATGTGCCACAAAGAGTGACCACAAAATTTGGGCTTTTATTCACTGTTGACCTAAGCAAATCACTACAAAGACCAGCAGCTTGTCTCACAACTTCTCTGACATGGTCATGAAACTTGAGACCAACATCTACATGAACTCCCAAATCGCAATGGACTTGGACAAACTCCTAACTGCTGCATCACTTAACGTACCACACCAATGTCAGGCACATGTTTACCCTACTACCAAAAATTCTCCCAAAGTTATATAATAACAAAAATAAGAGCCAATGTCAGGCTGACACACGTGCCTGACATACAGCTTGGTACCACTATGGAAAATTTGGTTAATTGAATATTGAATGCATCACTCCATCTCCAACACTCAAATTTGAAGTATTCATCTTGCAGGTTAATAACAAGCGCCCTTGAGCAAAGTTACGTAGGGTTGAGAAAGGTGTTAAAACACTCCCTTTTAAGGCTTATAATATGTAGCCAAAGTGTGAGTCTCACAATGCGATGCGAGCGTCTGGATAGGGCTAGCCTCCCCCAAAAATTGTTTTCGTCAGCAAACCAATGTGTGCCCTCGGATTTGGTTACTCAAAGACCTGTCGTCTAATGGGGGGTCATTTGTGCCTGTCTGTTGTAACAAGATCAGCAGTTCTAAGCCTCTCTGTTCATGCAATTGTAAATTTATTCAGATTTCATAACAGCTACATAATATCAATCACATGCCTTTATTGTAGCTGCTCTTATTATAGTATCACAATAATTATTCATGCTGGTTTGAGAAGTACCCTGTTGACTTGTTATTGTTTCATTATTCAAAATAATATGATGAAAATATCTTGTCTTCATTACAACCTAGCTCCACCTTTAATGCATGGAACAACCTTAAAATTCAAAGTCTACAACAAAGGTTCCAACAATACACTCGTAATGCAACCAGCAAATATAACCAGCTGCACTCGGCATAGCGTGCTGCATTAGCGCAATGCCCCTACCCTACATTATTCAACAACACCAGGGTGGGCACTACAATTTGTCTTGTTTATTTTGTACCACTCTCAGGCTATTTTAGCCAATGTTTTCAAAGAATATGAGATATATTTTCAATATGCATCTGTTGGTGGAGACTGTGATTGGACAAAAAATTATGTTGGAGCGTTTGACATATTGACAGCATCTGGTGCACAGGTGTCTATTTTTATTCAACTGGTTCATAAATTTGGGAGTATACAGTATGTATGTATAGACATACAGCTATTTCCTCCTACTTAGGAAAGTGGCCAAGTTAGGCTGACAGAGGAGAGATCCACCCAATCTTCCTGCCACAAGGCTGCCACGTCTATGCAGAGGATCAATCTGGCAACATTCAGCACCAGGGCTGGCACTGCTGTCCGATACGCTAACTAATCGGCCGCGGTGGGCCTGGAGTATGCTACAAAATCAAAATGTATACCGTGGTGCTCTTCTTGGTGCTTTTCAATACTGTGTGGTAGTGGCTCCGCGCTGATGTGTTATGTTATGATGCGTGCAGCTGGATAGGTTTGCTGGCTGCGTTACAGGTATAGTGTCGGAACATAATCACCCTACCTGACATTACTTACCCTATTGGAAAACGTTCATTTCTTACAGGGATGGTCTAGCCTTGTCAGACCCATCAAATCAATGTACCTTGAACAAGCCCTATGTGCAGAAATTTTGTACCATATTTTGCACAGTACGGTGAAAATTTGAACCAAGGTACCACTGCGGTTGAATAGTACACAATATAATGGGTGAATGTGCGCCACAGAAGCCTGACATTTACTGATAACGCTGCAAATACATACCGAATCTAGTGCATAACTGTAATTTGAACATCGATCTGCATCAAACTGTTGAAATTTCACTGTGACTTCACCCAGTCTGATGGCACACCACATATCTATAACTGCCAGCGATCATTTCCAATTTGCCAGTTGGCACAATTTGGCGGGCAGCAACACGCAAACATTGATGATAAATATTTGATGCGCACATGAAATCTTGAGATGAAACACATGTGATGACACCTTCTGAAAATATTGCATGTAAACAAATCCACTAACTATTTATTGTGCAACAATTTTATGAATGTATTTTCCTCCAAAGCATATCAATTCAATTGACACTAAGACTCCTAACCCCTGCACATCACCATCATTGAAGAACTAGTAATTTCTTTGACCTGACATGAAATCGGCAGCTGTTAGAGAAACAAACAAAAACCAATATTGCATATTCTGTCAGGTTAAGTCAAGATGGGGTGTATCAATTTCTAGTATGAATGCAGCAATAGCTTAATTACAATATTAAATTACTCCCAGCATGGTTCAGACAGCAATTCAACATCCCAGCATTTTGACAATAGATGAAAACACACCGACGTCACACACGTTTGGTGAACAAATTTTGTCGCAACATTCATGGAACAGTCAATGAAGCAGAAGTGCCAATTACGCATTACCATTGTGAGTCATATGGTCGAGAGATATGTAAACAATGTTAGTTATGTCAATTTTCAATATGAACAAAGGACGTCTGGTTGTTGAAAGATGTTTCCATCCGTGTGTGGTTATCCCAAACTCTACACACACGTAATTCTGCAGCCTATTTGGTGGCGTAACCACCTCTAGCTCTCCACTGTACATATATTTCCCAGCATCTTGCAACAGAACCGCACGTAACTCTACCAACATATTCTGCCAGCGTACGTGAAGGTCTAGATATGCAGATCTCATCATTTGAGGAGCACAGCTGGTTTGGTTCTTGATATTCAGTGATGAAAATGCACATAATGTTCTCAACCAGTGCCCTATTGTGCAATCTGGCAAGTTTGTGGAAACTCTGTACTTGAAGACCATCCATTTGTTAGTCAAATACTAGGATAAAAATCACAATGGGACATATAAGTGATAATAAAATACCTCCCTAGGTGGGTGCCAGATTACTGGTTTGTTTATTGATGATGCCGTTAGCTTCCAGTTCAAAACAGGTTCAAATAAGTATCTGACAAATAATGGTCAAGACTCCTCAGAGAGAGCAATTAAGTTTGACTCAATTGATTCAGCAGGAGTAGAGCACTCAGTTGTTATTCATTTTGTATGAATAATAAGACAACGCAACAGTATTAATTTTTACCTATGCTTGATCACCAGACTAAGGACCACCATACTGCAGAGGCAGCGCGGAAACCTCACACATCAAGGTTATCTAGCTGACTCCAACAGCATGATTCAGTGGAACGTGGCAGGAGTAAGGTCTAAAGCAAAACCTTCTGTTTGTTAACCAACCAGTGTTTTTATAAAACCTCAATTGCGATTGGCTGGTCGACTAATGACTATTTCTTAATGGAGGTCAGATTGCACGATTCTGACCCATTGTTTGCAGGCTCATCTTCAGTATCCTTGGCGTTCAACCCCACTTCTTAATTAGTCTAGCTGATCAGGAACCATCTCCAGTTGGTGAAAATTGTGAGAGTGCCAAGGTGAATCCTCCACTATCCAAGGTGCTGGTGCGGGTGCTGCCCATGTCTGTGATATGACCTGGAAGTGGGAGACCTGTATACCAGCACTGCTCTGCGTTTGTCAGACTCTGAATTGAGCCCAGAGGACACCCAGGAGATGGGTGCCTAATTTTAGGCAGTGAAGCCTGTAGGGGTGCTGCGGCACAGCTTGACAGATACCCAGGGGTGCAAAAGCCTGTAATGGGTGCCAGCCAGAGAGCGGCAGGCCCAAGGTGCCCGGTTTTATTCTATAACCCAAGTTAGCCTGGTCCCAGTGGTCATAACCCAGGTTGGTGGGTGTTGTTTTAGCAGGCTCTATGATCTTGCCTCTTGAACAGCTTGGAGGGGCATTTTGTCATCGCTCACAGTAATGCGTAATTTTGCATTTCTACTCCGCTGTCTGTTCCATGAATGTTGCAGTAAACTTGTTTACAAAACGTTTGTGACGTCTGTGTTTGCATTCATCTATTGTGAAAACGCAGTTATATGTTAAATTGTGGTTCAAACCATGTAGGGTGTCATTTAATCCCAGATTGCACAATTGGGCAGGGGGTTGAGAACATTACGTGCGTTTTCATTGCCGAATATCAAGAACCAAACCAGCCGTGCGTTTCAAAAGCTGAGATTGGCATATCTAGACCTTAGCGTGCGCTCGCAGGGTATGTTTATAGAGTTACCTGTGCGCCACTGCCAAGACACTGACAAATATATACAAAACGGAGAGCTAGAGCTGCGAGCGCCGTGAAACAGACTGCAGAATTACATGTGTGCAGAGTTTGAGATGACCGCACATAGACGTAAGCGTCTTTCACCAACTAGGCCTCATACAAAACGGAATGTAACATCTAGATGATACTCTTCCTTATGGTAGTTATAAATTATAATTAACAATACCTGTCAGTTCTTATCAATATTTGCCATCACTAACAATGCTTAATTTTGCACTTCCACTCAGCTGTCTTTTCCATAAATGTTGCGGCAAACTTGTTTACATAACGTGTGTGACATCGGTGTTCGTTTTCATCTATTGTCAAAATGCAGTAACGTTAAATTGTTGTTCAAACCATGCAGGGCGTAATTTGACACTACAGTTTGGCTATTGTTGCATTCATACCAAACGCTGATGCGCTTCGTCTTGACTGATATTGCACGTTGTATTGTGAATCGTCTATTTTTTATTCTCCCCGCCAAATAAATACGATAGTGGTTTTTGTTTGTTTCTCTCAGTAACTGATGACGATTTGGACTGTTCGGTCACAGAAATTAGTAGTTTTTCAATTATGGTGATGTGCAGTGGTTAGGAATCTTGGTGTCAGCTAGAATTATTATGCTATGGAGGTAAATGCGTGCATAAAATTTTAGCACAACAAAGATTTTTGAAAAATTGTTTACGTGCGATGTACCGTCTCCGCGTGAAATATTTTAAAAGGTGTCTTCACATGCGCTTCATCTCAAGATTTCATGTGCACATCACATATTTCTTATCAATGTTTGCCTGCGCTGCCAGCCAAATTGTGCAAACTGGATTTAATCTTGCAGTTTAGCTATTATTGCATTCATACCAAACACTGATGCACTTCATCAAGACTAATATTGCGCGCTATATAGTGAATCTACAATTTTTTATTCTCCTAACAAAATATGCAATATTGGTTATACTTAGTTTCTCTCTAACCGCTGATCTGGACTGTCAGGCAAAATAAATTACTAGTTCTTCAATGATGGTGATGCACAGTGGTTAGGAATCTTGGCGTAAGCTTGAAATAATATGCTATGGAGGAAGATGCATGCATATAATTGTAGCAAAATAAATCAATGCAAAGATTTCTTCATGTGATATTTTGGAAGGTGCCTCCCCGTGCGGTCTATCCCAAGATTTCACATGCGCATCAAATATTTCTGATCAATGTTCGCGTGCGCTGCCTGACAAATTATGCAAGCTGGATTGGAGGTGAGTAGTCTGTTGGAGCTTTGGCTATTGTTTGATTGCTCTTGCCCAACTTGGCTTTAAATTTATTCCTTTGCAGTACATTTTTAATTTGGTCTTGCAACAATCTAACTATTTTCACACATCAGAACATATTAGATCAATGTTATGTTTTTACAAGAAATTGACATCCAACAGAACTGATTTCAGACATTTCACACAACACACAATGCTTGTAGCACATATTACATTGAAAATTCAAACACACTGAGATTTAGGCAGATACAAACTTGAAAATTGTAATGCAGACATTTATGGCGGATTTATGGATCGTAACCCTACGTTGTTCCAGTAAAGGCATCTTAGACGTACATGAATTTACCGCAATGGGCAGAGGTACATCTATCTAACCTGTGGGGCAAACAGACGTTTTATTCTACAGTATGAGTTCTAACGCGCAGAGCCAATGTACAGGTCAATAATTATTTGTTGACAACTTCATGGTATATAATTGCCACACCTTGGTTACCTAAACATTTTACTAACTTACAGAAAATTTGTCACGTTCCAGGAAAGATTTGAATGTTTGTTTACTAAATACTGCCTACATTAGAAGAAAACAACTCAGAAACTTCATATGTTCTAGTCATCCAACTCCAACACAACTCATACATTCCAGTTTGCACAATTTGGCAGGCAGCCCACCCAAACATTGATAAGAAATATCTGATGCGCACATGAATTCTTGAGATGAAACGCATGTGAAGACACCTTTCAGAATATCACACGCGGAGACAGTACATCGTACAATAAGAATTTTTCAAAAATACTTTAGCAAAATTTTATGCACACATTTTCCTCCATAGCATATTATTTCAACCTGAGTCCCAGTTTGCACAATTTGGCAGGCAGCGCACGCAAACATTGATGAGAAATATGTGATGCGCACGTGAAATCTTGAGATGAAGCTCACGTGAAGACACCTTTCAAAATATCGCACGAGGAGACAGTACATCGCACGTAAACAATTTTCAAAAATATTTGTTCTGCTAAAATTTCATGCACGTAATTTCCTAAATAGCATATTAATTCAAGCTGACAACAAGATACCTAAACACTGCGCATCACTATCATTGAACAACTACTAATTTCTGTGACCGAACAGTCCGATCGTCATCGGTTACTGAGAGAAACTAACAAAAACAAATGTCGCATTTTTTTGGTGGGAGATTGAAAAATTGACAATTCACATGACAACGAGCAATATCAGTCAAGACGAAGCGCATCAGGGTTTGGTGTGAATGCAACAATAGCTAAGCTGTAATGTTGAATTACGCCATGCATGGTTCGAACAACAATTTAACATTACTGCATTTTGACAATAGATGAAAACTAACACCGCCGTCACACACGTTATGCAAACAAGTTTGCTGCAACATTCATGGAAAAGACAGCGGAGTGGAAGTGCAAAATTGAGCACTGTTAGTAATGGCAATTTTTAATAACAGCTGACAGGTATTGTTAATTATAATTTATAACTGCTATAAGCAAGAGTATCATCTAAATGTTACATTCTGTTTTGTATGACGCCTGGTTGGTGAAAGATGCTTACGTCTATGTGCCGTCATCTCAAACTCTACACACACGTAATTCTGCAGTCTGTTTTGCGGCGCTCGCACCTCTAGCTCTCCGTGTTATATATATTTGTCAGTGTTTCTAACAGTGTCGCACGTAACTTTACAAACATACTCTGCAAGCGCACGCAAAAGTTTAGATATACCGATCTCAGCTTTTGTAGCGCACGGCTGGTTCAGTTCTTAATATTCAGCAATGAAACGCACGAAATGTTCTCAACCCCATGCCCAATTGTGCAATCTGGCCTGACAACAAGATTCCTAACCACTGCGCATCACCATCATTGAAGATCTACTAATTTCTGTGACCAAACAGTCCGGATAGTCATCAGTTACTGAGAGAAACAAACATAACCCAATTTCACATTTTTTGTTTGGCAATTTTCAATAAGAACTGACAGGTATTGTTAGTTATAATTTATAACTACCATAAGAGAGAGTATCATCTAAATATTATATTCTGTTTCGTATGACGCCTGGTTGGTGAAAGACGCTTACGTCTATGTGCGGGTCATCTCAAACTCTACACACATGTAGTTCTGCAGTCTGTTTTGAGGTGCTAGCTCTGCGTTTTGTATATATTTGACAGTGTCTTGACAGTGGGGCACGTAACTTTACAAACATACTCTGCAAGCACATGCAAAGGTCTAGATATGCCGATCTCAGCTTCTGAGGCGCACGGCTGGTTCGATTCTTAATATTTGACGATGAAAACGCACATAATGTTCGCAATCCCATGCCCAATGGCCTCAATTGTGCAATCTGACATACATTCAACTTTCAGATTCATGTCCCTGAGGAATTAGAGGATTTACACTTGGCATCTGTAACTAGACACTAATAGTCTAGAAATTATAAATAACTGGATCAGTCAGAGCATCCCATAGAATGTGGCCCTGCTCTACACACTGGGCCCAAGATGGTCAAAGTTCGGCAAGGCAAGTCCGTTTACTAGTTGCATCAGTCAGCTGTGAAAACCTGTTTATAAACAGATTGAAGATAATCTTGAATAAACACGTCAACTCTTGCCGTCCTCCACCAAATAATACTAAGCGCAAGTTAGTTCGAGAAAAGCCCATGATGGAGCGTCCTTCAGTAGGCTCCTCGAGTAACTGGCTCATCCATGCACATGGTTCAAATGTAAAAATTAGAATCCATAATGAGGGAATATCTAGATATAGGACCATCACTCACTTCTTAAGCTCAGGAGGATGAGCCTTACTACTCATGTTGAATTATATATTTATATAGTTGGTTTAGATAGGTGAACACAAATTTGAGACTTGCCCGGGCATTCACTAACACGGTCGATGGTTCTTCGTACTGTTGAATCAAAACAAATGAGTGTTGCACATGTTGACATTGAAAAGTTATCTCATAAGTTGAACAGAAATATATCAATTCAGGATTCTTTTTACTGTCAATATATAAATTCAGGAGTTTTTTTTACATTCCGCCTCTGATTTATTTTTTACAATACAAATTCATTCATTCAAGAAAATGTCGATACCCTGGACAAGCCTATGCCGGGGATAGATAATGGCTTCGTAGTCTGGTCAAAGGAGAAGTAACGCGGTCGAGTAGATGTTAAATGAGCTAGTTAGCGTTTAATTTCACCTGAATAGACCTATCAGCACCAGTTAAGATGTTCCCTGTCAAGAAGAGGACAAGACTTACCTACTACAGATATTTTATCCACAAGTTCCGAGAAATTATGCAGATATATTGATTTCTTTTCATTCACATGCAGTTCATCGATCATCCATGTAACTATTTCGCAAACAATATGCCACTAAAATGAGCACTACTATCAAAATTTAATAATCATACCTACACATCAGCTGCGCACACCTTTCGAAAATAGTTGTTCGGAAGCTTTGTGCAACCTATGGAGCTGGTTATCATATGATTTGTAGCACAATTAGTTTGCAGCGGCTCGTATGATATTAACAATTGACTCTACACCTCGCATATTCTGTCATTTAATTTCGTGTCTCACCACCTATCCACTTTTTTCAAATATGGTGTGTTTTTATCGAGATATACGCAAGGTTCAATGGTAAAACCATATTTAGGTCAAAAACACTTAATTTCCTGTCCTTGTGCGTATCTCACTACCTATCCACTCTTTTCAAATATGGTATGTTTTTATCGAGATATACGCAAGGTTCAATGGTAGAACCATATTTAGGTCACAAACACTTAATTTCCTGTCCTTGTGCTGGGAGTGAGATACTTGTGCAGGCATGATTCGCGTTGCAAATAAGTGTTTTCAGTGTCCTAATTCTATCATTAGGTAATTTATCGATTTCTGTTAATGATTTGTATATGAGCAATTGCTTCAATTCATAATCAAATTTGGCTTATTATTTCAGCTTTCATTAGATTCATCACCATTCTGTTGAATATTTTTTGTGATTATTTGAACTCCCTCATACATTTCCTTCGTGATATCACCCACCTTCTCGTAAATGAACAAAGTGACTTCTTCGGAAATTGTTCATCCTTACAAACTAGCAGCCCTAGCATTATTATGTCAGATCATGGTTAAATCCTACAGCTCTGTCGACACTCAGACTGCCGGCTGTTTTTGCAATGTACCGCAGCTAAGGGTCAGAAAGAATCAGGCAATAATCCATCAATTGTTAATTATCATAATGATCATATCGAACTTGACCCAATAAATAACATTATACATCATCAATTACAATTAATTAAATGATATCCAACATTCAGAGTAGTGATTAGCCTCATTTTATAATACCATCATTGCTAAGATCCCCAACGTTATTTCAGTGTAGTCCAGAGAAGGATATATGTCGTTGCGAAAAGGAAATTCCCGAAAAACTCTCGTCGGGCCTGAACCCAGACGAATGTTGCTACTGAGCTAATTCGAGAGTACCCGAGTAACCTTTGTGGCAAGTGCAATATTGTATACAACATTTAAGCAGCGCCAATGGCCCTGAAGTAAGTAAGGCCGGAATGGTTTTAGAGAAATGCAGGAGCAAATATTATCGAGTACCTAAACCTTTACAAGTGAGACTGGGTTGGTATGGACTCTGAGAGTTGTAGTGCTGTGCACAAACAAGTGACCCCTCATGTATCCTAGATGAACATGTTTATTCTATGAACTATGCAAACATACATGAAAAGTAAAATTACAATCTAGGCAGGATTAACTGTGCAGAATATTCACCAATAAAAATTTATATACACCGACACTGATTGCCAGCCACACAATTGTCCGTTCAAGCGAGGTCTATATTAGCTCGTTTCAACGAGGTGCAAGATCCTCACCAGGCAGGTGAGCATCTTGCTGTAACATAACTATACTATGCATTGTACTATAATTCAATTTCGCGTAACACTATTTACCTAGCATTTATTTTTTACACAAGCGAATTAAATAATTTTACTGATTGCTATATACAAAACATATCAACGGTCTTCTATATCCGTGATTAATACTTCAGTAGTGATCACAGTAAACTATTCCTAAATTGTAATACTGTTAAACTATGCAGTTAAAAAGAAACACTCAACGTAGAGCGGGCCCGTCCGACGAGGACGGTACAGCTGAGAGCTCCTTCATGGTTAAGTCTACAGTAGCAGCTGTGGCGCAGAAATTCCAACCAGGATAGTGGAGTGATGAATATGTAGCTAGAATTCATATTTTGACGTCGAAATTTTACGTAAATTAACATTTAAAGGTATTTTCTCTCTCGTTCTCGCCCGGTCTAATGAGGGAATGTGCGACAGTAATTAACGAGCTGACCACCCTGGAGGCAGCAGAAACTTGGCTCCGGCAAAACGTCACTGAACCAGAGAACAATGCAAATATCTCCCGAGCTGTTGGATAAATGAACATCGCGTATCATCGCGAAGATGACATCGACAAATGAGTGCCCCACTCCAAAATAGGGTCTGATGATCTAAATGACAGGGAAAATGTCAGAGTTTTCCCCAAGGACTTAGCGATAACGTTTGCTAATGAAATTGATACGATCCAGAACCTTGGAGGGGCAGCAACCTGGCTCCGAGTACAGATAAATGGGTACTGACAGCAATTTGAATCAATTTTAGAGATGTTAGACGACCCTTAGAGACCAAATGAATCAGCAAAGCAGTACGTTAAAATAATGATGTGACTGGCAACGCGATATTATGTCGATCCACCTCTTCTGCTAGCGAGTCTTATTCGAACGGGTCTTATTCAAACGGGTCTGTAGAGGTCCTTAATTGACCCTACATTATTTTAATAAACACTAAACGCATTATACGTGCATCACAAGCACTATTACGAGTAAGCAATCGCATCTTTTGATCTCATTGTTGTATATCACTGTAGGTAGCAACAACATTTCCGTTCAGCCTGTACAAACAGCTTCCAACCATAATGTCAGTGCAACAAATATTTATTTTAGCTAAATAAATTTGTATACCCACGCACTAAAAGCCATGGAACATGAATCGGATGGAATAAATGATTCAGTGAAATATTTTTACAAGATTCAGTAGAATATGTTTACAAAAATTCAGAGAAATATTTTTACATGAATCTGGTAACAAGCTGAGCGAGGCTTTTCCCCTCTTCCATTGGCGGGTCGCATAAGACCGTGTGTGTAGTAGCAGACTGATCCCTTCATCATAATAGCAACAAAATTAAGAAAGTGATCCAGGCCACCAAATAAAGTGTTCCCTTAAGACCTGGCCCAACATATAGATAACTATAGGCTTACCTTGGATACTGTTCCACAGAAGACAGGTGAGAATAAGGGTTAATATGTCCTATTCCCCTGTGTAGAGCAGACTAATAAAGACAGTTGCAGATCCTGCAGCCACTGCAAGGCACAAAGCTAGTTTTGGGGTATCCAGCCAAATGCCATACCAAGATTGCCAATTATGATAGCAATCTTTTATTCTGAGTAACACCCTACCTT
>SDVV010010668.1:0-16154 GCA_016164225.1 Gammarus roeselii
ATTAGGCCACCACCCCAGATATTCATTAGGCCACCACTCCACATATTCATTAGACCACCACCCCAGATATTCATTAGGCCACCACCCCAGATATTCATCATGCCACCACCCCAGATATTCATCATGCCACCACCCCAGATATTCATTAGGCCACCACCCCAGATATTCATTAGGCCACCACCCCAGATATTCATTAGGCCACCACTCCACATATTCATTAGACCACCACCCCAGATATTCATTAGGCCACCACCCCAGATATTCATCATGCCACCACCCCAGATATTCATCATGCCACCACCCCAGATATTCATTAGGCCACCACCCCAGATATTCATTAGGCCACCACCCCAGATATTCATTAGGCCACCACTCCACATATTCATTAGACCACCACCCCAGATATTCATTAGGCCACCACCCCAGATATTCATTAGGCCAACACCCTAGATATGCATTAGGCCAACACCCCAGATATTCATTAGGCCACCACCCCAGATATTCATTAGGCTACCACCCCAGATATTCATCAAGCCACTATACCAGGTATTCTATAAGCCACCCCTAGTTAGCTATTTGATAAGTCACCTATATGTATTCAATAAGCCAATCATACATATTTAACAAGTCACACCTACGTATTTTATAAGTCCTCCTCAGGTGATTGACAAGCCACCAAAGATATTCGATATGCCACCACAAAGTATATATTTGACAAGCCAACCCTAGATATTTGATAAGGAACTCCCTAATTATTTCATTGATCACCCTTAGGTATTAGCTGGAAATTACATCTAATGGAGCGGTCATTAAGAGATGGGCCGTATATGGACGGACATGGTCCGCCTATTGGTTCTATTGGCAAGGAGGACCAGGAAGGACCAGTCAGGAGAAGACCTGTGTGAAACCATTTTCAAGCTTGTCATCTTGCGTTAGCAGGCTTGGTTTAGCTACCACAAAAAGTATGGTCATCTATCTCATAGAGATAGACAAGGCAGTGGTGATAAACCAAACTGTATTCCATGCTAAATTTCTGTGATGGTTCAGAGGGTAGCTATTAGAGTTTGAATTTTCATATCATAAAACCTGACTGCAAGAGTTGTTATAATTTTTAGCTCTCCGTATTTAGTAGTAAGTCAGCTACACAAATAGAGATAAACATGTCACGATATGTGAAAATGGAGACTTTTGATGTAAATAAACTTGATAAACACACTGCCACTTCAGAAAAATTGTGGAACATATAAAGCTTTTGTCATCCCATTATTAAACTTGTCTAGATCTTTACAAGGAAGGCTTTACTCTTGGACCAGACAAATGGGCAACAACACTTGCATTCACATTGCAAGAGGTTTACCTAAACCAGGTGAACAGTGGGTCAAGAAATATCCCTGGAGAAATATGAAAGACATTCAAAACCAGAATGCAGAAGAACAATTGCAAGCTCATGGCCAAGCAAAAGTTCTAACAGTGGTATTAAACCACATCTTGGAAGTAATCAAGACCTTTTTACCATTTTTGAAGAAGCCCCTCCAGATAAGAGGGGCAACTTCAAAAATTGTGAGTTGGGTCGCTGATTTGAGAGGCAGTTGGAGGGGAACTGAGCTCTGCCATCAACCAATTTTAGCCACAAACTGCTGAAATTCATGTTTTGTAGACAAAGCTTTACCATCTTCAAGCATCATTCACAAAAAAGCTGCATTGAAAGTTAGTTAATTTAGGACAAAGAATTTGAAATAATCCTTCAGATTTTGAAATAAACCTCTAGGGTAGCATTGACCTGGGTTATTCCCTGTGGTTGACAACCTAGAGTGACTCCCCCCATCCCCCTTTAGGGGGAATTATTCCAAAGTATGCGGAAAATACGAGGAGTCCCCCTAGTCGACGCTACTCATCTCACCTCAGTATCTCCTCTTAGCAGCCTTCCATAGCCCTTCCATTAGGGCAGGCAGGAAGGCATGGAAGGCAAAATAGCTACCTGAATGTGCTGGCAGTCAAAAAGAACAATGACACAAAACCTGCAGCAGGACAATGGTCAGAATGCACAAAAAAGGTCAACAACAAAAAAACATTAAGGAGTAAACAATTCCACACACTATCATACACACAGTAAATACAAAGTTTCTAGGTTATGTACTTTTTGAGTTATTTCAAAATATGCTGAAAATGTGGGAATTACTACGGTCGACGCTACTTCTCACTATTCTGATATCTGCCATAGGTTCTTCACTGGCAGATGAGTTGGTGTGTGGAATAGCTTACCTGCTGACGATATCACACACAATAAGCAAGGCCTTGCTCTGATGATGAATTTTTGAATTTTGACTAGGCTGATTAAGTGAATTTGTTCTTATCAATCTATGTATGTATAAAATTTTTTGCAATCAACCAAGTTGCTGTATCCAGCCTGTAGCACAATTTAATTTTCTGACTCATTACTTTGCCCATGTTTTCATGGTTCTGAAATGCTGTGGCATTTGTGCCTTCTGTCTTGCACTGCACTCAGGCTTTGTTGGGGTGTGGAGCAGTCTTGAGGACCACCAAGGTGAGTAACTAAGATGAGTAACCTGCATAGGAGGCTATCAAAAGTGACCTAAAAAATGTCAAGTACAGAGCTTGATATTGAAGATCCAAAAAGTGATGTAGAAAACTCAAAGTAGAGTTTGGCAAATTATGCTGATCTTTTATTTTAGATACCATGAGCTAAAATCTATGCAGTAGCGTTGACCAGGGTGACTCACAGCATTTTTCCCATCCTTTCAAATAACGCAGAAAGTAGCTGTGTGGCCTAGAAACTCTGTATTTACAGTGTGTATAGCTACTATTAATACCATTATCATTAAGCACCATAAGATTCAACATTCTATCATCAACTATAAATAAGTTTTTTTTTTAAACGCTCTCTAAATCAGGGGTGATTCTTTGCCACAAATGGGGTGGTTTCCCTCACCCCCCATATATCAACAATTGAAATGCAAATCAAAAGTTTGAGATTACCAATTGAAAGAGCATGCCTATATTAGTATATACAGTTGCTAGAATTAAATGTTCCGCAAATTATTATGTCGGACAAGTATTTTTTGATGCTTGTCATTTGCAGCAGTTGTTCTTGACAAAAAAGATTTTTTTTTTCCAATTTTGCCACAGAAAGCAAAGTTTTTCTCCAATAATTGCAAACTAACTTTACTGGATGTAATTTTTCCACATCCTGAAATAATTATGACCCAAAAGTATCAGAAAATGAGCAAATATTATGAAAAACAATATTTTTACATGTATGATACATAGCTATAGCATGTAAAAAGATATTGAAATTTTCAATTCAATAGCACACTAGCAAATTGCATTAACATGAACACAAGGCATGCTAGGTAAGATATTGTTACCCTAATATGAAACTATAATTATAAAAAATCATTCCTAGGGGTTGAACAGAAGTTGACACTTAGGCTTGACTTATCAAGTTGTCACCATGTGATATAAAAATCGGTACATTATAAAATAAGCTGCACATTTTGAAATTAGCTGTGGTGTCATTATTTTGGTTCATTTACTTCTAGAGGTCATTATATGTGTGAAGAATTACATTGAATTACTGTTCCATGAAGAAAAACAAGAAAATTCAATAACAAAATATATATATAGCTATATGTGAGGGGAATCACCCCACAATTTTCTTTTTCACCTGGGGTGATCCCCTACCTTTGTGTATTTATTCATATCTACAGAAGTATACATATTTGTCGAAAATCCTTCTTTGGCAACAAACTACAACATATTCCATGTATCAACGCCAACTTTGGTCACAATCCATTGGCAACTCTAGCTACAGAATAAAAGTTTCTGAAGAATTGATTTTTCCAAACCAAAAACTCATCAGGGACCAGAAATACACCTTCACTTTGTTGATTTTTCATAAATTCTGTGCGCATATCAAATTTCTACAAGTAGCTGATACTTAGCTACTAACAAAGACCTGCTCTTTCAAGTCTCTTAGTCAAATAGTGACATTTTAACTATTTTGCTGCCTAAAAGAGGGGTTGTGGTGCCTGCAAGTTGTTGACTGCAGGGAATCACCCTGGTCAATGCTATTAGCTAAGTCTTAGCATTATATGAAACCCTGTAACCTATAGCTAACTACCTACTTAATGCATGAAGATCAACATCAGAAAAATTGACTAATTCTGAGCTCAATTTAGAAGAAAATATAATACAAATACAGACACTTGGCCACATCCCCTAGAACGGGGGGTGACCGATGGCAGGGTGCACATCACACCATCATAAGCTCACACTCACACAACTTAGCTCTTTTGTGCTAATGGGTCTGGCCGGTACCCCTCATCATATACTCTGGGTCACGAGTGCAGTCCGAGGATCCGTCGTCAGCAGCAGGGCCCGACAGTTTTCACTGGTTTACCCCCGCCGAGTCATAATAGCCGCCCCCCCCCCCCGCCCACGACCATCCCGAGAGCGGGATGCCAAGGGCAGGGAAGCACATCAGAGCAGCATCACAATCAACCATTCACAACCATTCTCCACTCATGCCTGTTCATTGCACTCTCTCTTGCCACCTCCACATTCATGTCTCTCCTTTCCAACGCCTCCTCCACACCATCCATCCACCCAAACTTTGGTCTACCTCCAGGCCTGCAACCACTTGCCTCCGCTTTCATCACCCTTTCCACCAATCGGTTCCCCTTCATCCATCCTCTCCATGTGCCGAACCATCTCACAACACGCAAATCCACTCTGTCTTCCAACTTCTTCACCATCCCTGTTCTGTTTAGTACCACGTCGTTGGTGATCTGGTCTCTCAGCCTTACTCCAGCCCTGCTCCTCAAACATTTCATCTCGCAAACATTCAACCTTCTTCTCTCCTCTGCTCTCACCTCCCAAGCCTCAGCTCTGTAGAGCACAGTTGGGACAACAACACCCTCATACAGCCCTCTCCTTGCTTCCATCCCTACCATCCTACAGCTCATTACACTCTTTAGTGCACCCAACACTTTACATCCCTCCTTCACTCGTTCCTTCACTTCAGTATCTCCACATGGGAGCCCAGATACTTAAAACACTGAACTTCCTCCATGAGCTCTCCATTTAGGGTGACACTAATTTTGCTCGAATTGACAGTCCTCAAGCCTCTCATCACTTTACTCTTACCAACTTTCACTCAAAGCTTCTTCCTCTCACACACTCTACCAAACTCAGACACTAGCTTACATAGCTTCTCCTCCAAATTTGCAACCAGGGCCATATCATCAACAAATAGCAACTGGCTCAACTGCCAACTCCCCCCATTCCCTTCCCACAGTTCCAAGCCATGACCCAGCACACTTGAGTTCACCTCCCTGACCACTCCATCCATATAGAGGTTGAACAGCCAGGAAGACATCAAGCAGCCTTGTCCTAGTCCCACTTTCACTGTGAACCAATCACTCACCTCGCTCCCCACTCTGACACATGCTCGGCTGTCAGCATAAAAACTCTGCACCGCTTTCAACAGATGTCCGCCCACTCCATACAAACACAACACCCTCCAAAGCGCTTCCCTGTCAATCCTGTCGTATGCCTTCTCCAGATCCATGAAGGCCCAGAACACATCCTTTCCTTTGGCAAGGTACTTCTCACTGTAAAAATCTGATTGGTACACCCTCTACCACTCCTAAAGCCACACTGTTCCTCTCCAATTGCGCAGTCCGTACAGTCTCTAATTTTTTTGATCAGCACTCTCCCGTACAACTTACCAACCACATATAACACACTGATACCTCTCGAGTTGCAGCATTCATTTTTATCTCCTTTGCCCTTATATAGCGGAACAATGCAGGCACTGCCCCACTCACTCGGTACCACGCCTGCCTCAAAACACAAGTTCAGTAACCTCACCAATCATTCAACAATCGTTACTCCACCCTTCTTCAGGCACTGGGTCACAACGCCATCCAAACCAGGGGCTTTCCCTGCTCTCATCACATCCACCGCCTCCTGCATTTCTTCCCTAGTAATGTCTGCCCGAAGTCTTTCTCCCAAAACTGGCATCTGAGCACCACCACCCACAGCAACAATGTCAGCCTCTGTCATCCTCGACATTCAACAACTCATCAAATTACTCAGCCCACCTCTTCCGTACATCACAACTTTCCAACAACAACTGGTTGTTTCCTCTTTCACCACTTTCTCCTTTCTGGTCTCTCCCTTTCTCACTCTCTTCACCTCTTTCCAGAACATCTTTTTGTTCTCCTCAAAATTCTGGCCCAACCGTTCGCCCTACATGGTATCAGCGTCCCTTCTGGCTCTCCTCTTCACCGGCTTCACCTTGTTTCTCCTCTCTTTATAGCTTTCATGAGCCACATCCAACTTCACCAGCAACCACTTCTCAAATGCTCCTCTTTTCCGTGCCACCGCCAGTTTGACCTCCTCGTTCCACCACTTGCAGCCTTTCCTCCTGCACCCGCCCACATGGGAACACCACACACCTTCTTGACACATCTCAGCAACGCATCCCTTAACGTCTTCCATTCTTCCTCCACATCTCTCAGGCCCTGTCTTCTCACGTGGTCATATTCTTCTTTCAATGCCTGCTGGAACTCCTTGGATCTACTTCTCACATTCAGTCCACTCACTTTCACTTCCTCCTCCCACTCGTTTTTGCCCTTCCACTTCTGCTCCACTCTTAATCTACCTTCCACCAGCAGATGGTCAGACACTCCTCCACCCTCCCCTCTCAACACCCCCACATCCAACAGCCTCCCTACCACTCTCCTTGATAACAGCACAAAATTCATCAGTGCTCTCTTGACCATTGCACCATGGGCCATCCTTACCCATGTGTACTTGTGAATATCTCGCTTCTTGAACAAGCTGTTCCCAACTACAAACTCCTGCTCCATACACAGACCTATCAGGTTTTCTCCTCAGTCATTTCTACCGGGAACGCCATACCTTCCTATCATATTCTCCACCACTACATCTCAAACTCTTGCATTTAGGTCAACCAGTACAACTTCATTGAAATGACCTTCAAAATTCTCAATACACTCACTCAGGTCAGTCCTAAATGCTCTCTCTCCTCTTCACTCCTTTCACTGCCAGGTCCATAAGCACTCACAAATGCCCATCTTTCTACGCCTAACTCAACTTTCACCCACATCAATCTTGAGGACACCTCCTTCCATTTGATAGCCCTACTAGCCAACCAATCACTCAATATCAAGACCACACCTCCTCATGCCCTACCTTCCTCCCCACCAGACTTTCTTCCACTTACCACACCAAACTCACATAATAATAAAAAGTGAAAAAATTATGTGAAGCTCTGCACATGGCCTTCTCCTGTGAGCGTGGCTCACCTGTGTGTTATAGCCCTTGACTGGAGATAGGGTGGGGCATGCCAGGGGTCTGGGGATGTTCAGGTATTCATCTAATGACCAACTTATGGCCCATTGTCTGCAGGTTCTTCTTCAGTATCCTTGGCGTTTATCCCCACTTCTGAGTCAGCTTAGCTGATCAGGAACAGTCTCCAGTTGGTGTACAGGGTAAGATAGCATCAAGGTGAATCCTCCACTATCCAAGGTCTTGGGGTGGGTACCGCCCATGTTTGTGATGTGGCCTGGAAGTGGGAGGCCTGTATGCTGGCACTGCTCTGCGTTTGCCAGACCTGGAATTGAACCCAGAGGACACTCAGGAGATGGGTGGCTATTTTTAGGCAGCAAAGCCTGTATGGGTGCTGCGACATAGCCCAACAGATACCCAGGGGTGTAAAAGCTTATAACTGGGCGCCAGCTAGAGAGCGGCATGCAGGAGGTGATTGGTTTTTATTCTATAGCCCAGGTGAGCCTGGTCCCAGTGGTCATAACCTGGGTTGGTGTGCATGGAGTTGGTGTTGGTTTGGCAGGCTCCATGACTTTGCCACTTGAACAGCTTGGGTGGGCATTTTGCCATAGCTTACACTTCATTCAAGGAAGCTATAGAATGTTAAAATTCATGCATAATTTATGTAGCCTTAGCATTTTGAATAGAATCAGGAAAGTGTGACAAAAAGACAAATACAAGTAATGACAATGGCCTTTTTGAGCATAAAAGGTTATGACTTCAAAAATCATTGAGAAAAAGTGTTTACTACAGATTCAGAGACTGCAGACTACTGCTAATGTGACGTCCTACCAGTTTTACATGATAAACCTCCTCTATGTCTTGAGTTTTGTCCCTACAGCATTAGGATTAGAGCACCGCTGCAGTAAAGCAAATGTGTATAAAACACCACATAAGTTGTGCGTCCAGGTTTAAAGTAAGGCCATATAGCTAGAAAAATAAACAGAGGTGTCTCCCAGCATTATTTTGATAGTAACTATTTCTGTTCTTTGTTGAAAAGTACTTGAATGACATTATTAATATATGTTATGATTAGAATGTGGTTTAGCCACCAATATAATACTGACAATCATGACTGTGCTGTCCTTTTGGTTTTATGGGGTTGCTAACTTGCTGGAACTAGAAGAGGCTGCAAAGTGCAAAGGTTAGAGAACAGAAGAAATATATATCATAACCAATTTCACAATGTCATAGCAAGTTTCCATAATGACCAGATGTTTAAACTGCAGTGGGTATGACAAGTTGAGGCCTGTGAACATTACACACCCAAGTGTGATCATTTTTCCACAATCTCTTCAAATAAGCCAACAATACCTTAGCTAAGAAGATATTTTTCTTACATAACATGCCTTTGTATTCCTATTATTACAATTTGTTTTCCACAAAAAAAAAAAAAAAATCACTTGTCCTATTATATTGTTTGAAAGATGGTTTTACAGTAACACTAGCTCACCTAAGCCAATACATTGGCTTAGCTAAGCTAACTTGCATTTTCTGAATGCCAGTTTTAGCTTAACAAGCTGGCATCAAATGATTTGGCAAGTTGCAGAGACTAGCCAATAAACCTCTTTGTCTCCTCCTCCAGATGGTTGCACAATACCATTTCCAACAGCAGAATTCATTCTGTAAATTATAGAAAAGCTGCTTTCCAGATGAACCCAAAGGTTTGATCTAAAAGCCACAGTCAGAGGCTAGGTATTCAACATTCTCTGCAATTGGTGCAACATTCTTGGTTCTTCACTACTTGTGTTCATCTCTGCTCAGCTGGGAGGTTTCAAATGGCTTTCAAAATCAGAAACAGCATCTACAAAACTTCGTCCCTGAAGTTCATTACTGTAACCAACATTCTCCACATGAGCTGAGATAGCTCTATCATTAGAAGGTTATTATTTAATACATCCATGTGAGATAAGAGATCCGTAGCTAATAAGCAGTGAGACATCTCACCGTCCGGACCAATCTCGCCCTTTAACGCCCCGCGTGTTGGCTCGTACTTTTGTTTACTTTTCGCACCCGTACAGGTTCGAACACACGCCGTGTTTTTTCTGATGGAGTGTGTTCGAAATAGCATGGCAATCACAAATAATAAAAAATGAAACTAAAATGAATAACAATTTTATAAAAAACTATCAAGGGCATAGTAGTAAATATGATTCACCTAACTTAATATGGTGGAAAATTCAGTTATTCGATAGGGTTTGTCAGACAAATCAAATCAGAGAGCACATAGATTTGTATATTTGTGTCTTTTTATACGTATATGAGACGAATTGTCTTCTAACTGAGGGTTCAAGAATTCTCTCCGCCGTCCTAGCAAAGATGACACAACGAGTGCATCGCTAGTGCGGATTGCAATGAGGATTTTATGGTTAGAAGACATCACTCGGTTCTGGAGGCTGTGTGCCACTTGATGAAATAGGTCTTCAAGGTGATCCGATACGTTCTCAGCAAATACCCTACTCTCTGACGTTGAGTGCGGGACCTGCTTCAGTCGACGAAAGGTATCATTACAGCTCTCTGTCAGATTTCTAATATTATTTCGATACCAATCACTCCGCTGTGTATTGTCGTGAATTGGGTGACAACGTTATTTAAAAATATGTATCTTTGCTTCCATTGGTGTATATGAAAACATCCGAACAAGCATGTTACCAACGGCATTTTATTGTCTGGTTTGCTATGCAACATCCGTATCATCAGTGAAATCCGTAGGAATGATTTGCCAAAAATAGTTAAATTTATTCCCTTAGCTGAGCGTTGAACCATTTGGGTTAACATCAGTCGAGAAGTAACGTTTAGAATTCTTTGACCTGATCAACAGGCAAGAAGTTTTTGAAGTGTTATACATAACATCATGGGGCTCAGTAAAATTATTACAGATCTATAAAAGCTTCAGCAGGGCCGAGAGTGTTGAAACAACTAACACACTATCGACGGCATAGCTACTAGGATTATTAACGGAGCAGAGACGAACGAGCATACGTTATAAATTCCTTTGTACATGGTAATCTCTCCTGTTTCTAATATCTTGAACTATCATTTGGTCCTTTATATATTTTAACTTCACATCTAGGACGTCACCATCGGTCTACAGATCTTTGGTGATGTTGGTAATATATATTAATTATGGGCAAGTTACCCGTTGACAAACCAAAAAGTTAATAGTAAATTAGCTTCTGTGAGCGATAATAATTCAAGTGAACACGGTGCTTTCACTTTCTAGGCACAATCTGACTCCAAATTTATATATTATGTTTCACAAATGAGGTTGAGTATTATGGGCGAGCAACAAAAAAACAGACACAAGGACATTAACAGATATAGGTAAGTAAAATCTTTGGTATTGATCCCAACTTAACTGAATGAAGACATCCAAGGTAATATAGAAGGGGAAAAGAAGGGAGATAGGAAAGCCGGCAAGAAAATTCCGGTGGGTCTGCTTAACCGCGATAATCCTTGGGGATTTTTGAAATTTCTGTGATCCAGTCGAGAATTCAGTTTTGGGTCTCGCCTGAAGTGGGTTGCCGTACGATGGAGACAGTGTTCCCTTTTTGTCCTTGGTTCGTAGCAGGAATGAAGGCTGCACATAAAAACATTTTTTGGCTAAAAGGTGCCACATGGGAGATATTCACATACCATTCTGCCTGCCTCATACAGGAAGACAGATTGGGTGCATGTAATAAAAATGGATATCACATGAAATAAAATATCATGCCACTATGAGTGTAGCTACCAGGAATGAAAATGGGAGTCTTAAGCTCCATACAGAAATAATCTTACTCACTTTAATTTTATGTTTATGACCCAGAATTATGCATTCTGGATGCATGTTAGTTGCAAAAGATGTCACCCATTAAAATGTTATTTACACTACACATATCTATACACAGGCATGGATCAAGGTAGGGTGCTACTCAGACCTAAAGATTGTTATCATGTGAGCAGAATACTAATTTGAAAATCCTATTATAGCTTTTAGCCGAGAAATTCCCCTTAGCTAGCTGCATTTGTGCAATTGTATACAGTGGAAATCTTGCATCCAGGTATTTACGGGAGTGTCATGCTGCAGAAATCTGCAACTGTATTTATTAGTCTGCTCTACACTGGGGATAACACATATTAAACATTGTTATTCTCACCTGTCTTCTGTGGGGCAAAATCCAAGGAAAGCCATGTTACTTAAGTTGCACTGGCCAAGGTAAATCTAGGTACACACTATCAATATGTATATCATGCACCACAAAATATTTATTTTCTGGTGTCTTTCTTTGCCTCTGTGGCCACAGTTTCTTTTCCAACTAGTAGTTTACCATATTAGAACTTCCTCGCCCGTGTCTGTATACAAGTATAAAATAAACTAAGCACACACGAGACTTATGTTCTTGTGTCTGTCTACGAAGAGTTAAGAAAAAGCCCGCTCAGCTTTGTTGTCAGGAAGGCGTTGTTGCCATATTTGTGTCAAGGTATTTCTCTGAATCATTTATTCCTTCTGATGCATGTTCCATGGCTTTTTGTGCGTGAGTATACGTATTTATTTCATCAAAATAAATATTTGTTGCACTGTCATTATGGTTGGAAGCAGTTTGTCCTAGCTGAACGGAAATGTTGTAGCTACCTACAGAGAGATGCAATAATGAGATCAAAAGATGAGATCGCTTAATAGTAATACTTGTGATGCTACAACATTTTCGTTCAGCTAGTACAAACTGTTTCCAACCATAATGATAATGTAGGGTCAATTGAGAACCTCTACAGATCCAGTACCTAAAACAGCTAGATATATGAATCAAACATGTAGGGTACATCTTACCTTTACATTTGGTAATAACATTGCTTGGCAACTGATATTTTTTAATAAGTTCTGAAGCAAAGTGACCGATTCAATGGAATGAACACTGTAGGGACAACCAGCTGCAGTTAGTGTGTATAAATAGAAATTGAGTGCGTATAGCGAAAAAAACACAACTACAGTGGCAACAATCAGTTGAGTGTTTTTATTTTCTGCGACGCCTCAAATCAAACAGCGGTTGAATTATCAAATTCATACATATTTTTTTGTATTCGAATAGAGCAAATTTTACCTAACATGCGATTGCACACAGAACAGAATCTCATCCAATCATAGGGAACTTTAATTTTTGCCTTTGCAGGTTAGACCAGGCTGCAAGTTGGCATATGATGGCACGTGTCCAAGTATCACAGTTAGCTTGAAGTACTTTCAAGTCCAATACGGAAGGGCTGGCCACCAATTTATTGGTTTGCATTTTTTCCAATTGACCTTAATGGGCAAAAATTGTACGTCCTACATTTTTCATTCCAATGGTTGCCTTAAACATGTTTAATTTTGTAGGCTGCTAGCAACAGATTCGTCGGGCGAGATCTCCAACTAATTCGTCTAAAGTTTTACAGTTAATTTTGACTACGATGAGAGGTATCAGTCTGTTATGTGTGGTTGGTAAGTTGTACGGGAGAGTGCTGATCAAAAGGATTAGAGACTGTACGGACTGCGCAATTGGAGAGGAACAGTGTGGCTTTGGGAGTGATAGAGGGTGTACCGATCAGATTTTTGCAGTGAGACAGGTCTGTGAGAAGTACCTTGCCAAAGGAAACGATGTGTTCTGGGCCATCATGGATCTGGAGAAGGCATACGACAGAATTGACAGGGAAGCGCTGTGGAGGGTGTTGTGTTTGCATGGAATAGGCGGATATTTGTTGAAAGCGGTGCAGAGTTTCTATGCTGACAGCCGAGCATGTGTCAGAGTGGGGAGCGAGGTGAGTGATTGATTCACAGTGAAAGTGGGACTGAGACAAGGCTGCGTGATGTCTCCCTAACTGTTCAACCTCTATATGGATGGAGTGGTCAGGGAGCTGAACGCGAGTATGCTGGGTCGTGACTTGGAACTGTTGAAAACGAATGGGCGGAGTAGGCAGTTGAGCCAGTTCCTATTTGGTGATGATACGGCCTTGCTTGCGGATTCAGAGGAGAAGCTATGTAGGCTTGTGTCTGAGTTTGGTGGAGTGTATGAGAGGAGGAAGCTCCGAGTGAACGTGGGTGAGAGTAAAGTAATGAGATGCTCGAGGATTGTCGATGCGAGCAAAATTAGTGTCACCCTAAATGGAGAGCTCTTGAAGGAAGTGCAGTGTTTTAAGTATCTGGGCTCCCATGTGGAGATAACTGAACTAGTGGAAATTGAAGTTTAGGCGCGAGTGAAGGAGGGATGTGAAGTGTTGGGTGCACTAAAGAGTGTAATGAGCTGTAGGACGTTGGAGATGGAAGCAAAGAGAGGGCAGTACGAGGGTGCTGTTGCCCCAACTGTGCTCTACGGAGCTGAGGCCTGGGGGGTGAGAGCAGAGGAGAGAAGAAGGTTGAATGTTTTCGAGATGAATTGTCTGAGGCGCATAGCTGGAGTAACGTTGAGAGACCGGATCACCAACGACGTGGTTCGAATCAGAACAGGGATGGTGAAGAAGTTGGAAGACAGATTGGATTCACGTGTGCTGAGATAGTTCGGGCACATGGAGAGGATGGATGGAGGGATATTGGTGAAAAGAGTGATGAATGCAGAGGCCAGTGGTCGCAGACCTAGAGGTAGACCGAAGTTTTGGTGGTTGGATGGTGTGAAGCAGGCGTTGGGAAGGAGAGACATGAATGTGGAGGTGGCGAGAGAGCGTGCTATGAACAGGCGTGAGTGGAGAATGGTTGTGAATGGTTGATTCTGATGCTGCTCTGATGTGCTTTCCCACCCATGGCATCCCGCTGTCGGGATGGTCGTGGGTGGGGAGGGCCCGGCCATTATGACGCGGCGGGGGTAAACCAGTGAAAACTGTCGGGCCCTGCTGCTGACGACGGATCCTCGGACTGAACTCGTGACCCAGAGTGTATGTTGAGGGGGTCCCGCCGGACCCTTTAGCACAAAAGGGCTAAGTTGTGTGAGTGCGAGCGTTGTGTGAGTGTGAGCGTGTGAGGTGCGCCTTGCAGGCGACCACCCCCCTTTCTGGGGGATGCGGCCTAGTGTCTGTATCTTGTATGATTGTGGTACACAGCTGTTGCAGCCCGGCCTAGCACTACAGGTGTACCAGCGATGCAAAGACAGTTCCGCTCTCATCTGCGGAACTGTCTAGTAATTGTTTTACAGAGCGAAACTGTCTTTACAGTGTTTGCACGCCCGGAACTGTCATGACATATTGCTCCCCCGCGCGGAACTGCCTTTACATCGCTCTCCCTCGCGGAACCATTTTGACACAGCTTTTTTGGATGATTCTTACTTATGGTGAGGTTGCTGACCAGGTAGACGAAGGAATGGTCGTTGCTGTGGTCTTTCTGGATTTCTATTAAGTGTTCGATGTGGTCAGTCACTCGGTTTTGTTGGACAAACTGAGATGTGTGGGTATTCCGGATGGTCTGTTGGATTAGATTCGTAATTTTCTGATAGGGAGGCGAATGTGTGTTTCTGTGGGGGGAGTTGTCAGTGACATCCGAGTAGTGACAAGTGGTATGCCCCAGGGTTCTGTGCTGGGTCCGCTCTTGTTCCTGCTATATGTCAATCATGTTACAGCAGGTGTGGCTTGTGCGTGGAAGGCCTTTGCTGACGACTTAAAACTTTATTTGAGTTTCCCCCGCGATGTACATGCAGTTTGCCTGGGTCTGTCTTCCTTGCAGAGGGATCTGAATTTGGTTCAGTCTGTGTCGTTGTCATGGAATCTCTCGTTGAACATTGATAAGTGTGTCGTTATGCGTTTCTACAGGGGCCGTCTTGAATTTGAGCAGATTGATGATAGAACTGCTTATTATTTGAATGGTGTGGTACTTGAGCTTGTCGATTCCTTCAGGGACTTGGGAGCGCTTGTTGACTCTAGGCTGCGGTTCCATCTCCACTTGAGGAGTGTTGTAAGAAAGGCTTCCACTCTGGCGACCAGTCTGCTCCGCAATACTGTCAATAGGAGTTCTGTTTTCATGGCCTCTTTGTTTATTACTCATATAAGACCCATCTTGGACTACTGATCATGTGTGTGGAATGTGTGATATTTGAGGGATCTGAGATTGTGGGAGTCTGTGCAGAGGAGGTGGACCAGGGAGGTTGATGGGCTGGGTGAAATGGACTATGGTGAGCGGCTCGAAGAAATGCAATTGTTTTCTGTGAGGGTGAGGTTGTTGCGTCCGGGTCTTGTGAAGTGTTAGAAGATTTTTCATTGTTCTGTTGATTCAGGTTTGTCTGCTCTGTTTGAGAGAGCTCCAGATGTGGACACACGTGGGCATTCTTGCAAGCTGGTGGTTCCTCGCTGTCAGAAAGACTATAAACGCAGATTCTTTTATTCTCGCTGTGCGCAGATTTGAAACCGGCTGCTCGCTGATGTGGTGCAGTTTGATTCATTTCGTGGCTTCAAGAGGGCCCTGGCGGAGGAATTGGGGGCAGTGTTGTATGAGTTTTGCTAGACTTAATTTGATATGATATTGTGGCTTTGTTTGTGTTGCTGACAGTTGTGTGCAGTTGTTGACTGTCTTCATTGTTTTGTTTTCTTTGGACCAATTGAGCGCATTCCGACCAGCGTCCTGCTGCAGTGCTTGTACCGTGCTGTTCTTCTTTATTGCTGGCGCGCTGCGGTGTACTGCCTCCCATGCCTGCGTGCCCTGTTGGCGGGGCTGTGGGGGCTGCAAAGGCGAGATACAAAGATGAGTTCTCCCGCACGGAACCGGTTTTACATAGCTCTCCCGGTCGGAACTGTATTCTCTCTCGCTCTTTCTCTCTCTCTCTCTCTCTCTCTCTCTCTCTCTTTAT
>SDVV010010669.1:0-16153 GCA_016164225.1 Gammarus roeselii
GAAGGAATAGTCGTAGAAAAAGGTTGCATGAAAGAAAGAGCGCAACTTGGCTGTTATTTGCCACCCGAAAGGAGAATAGTTAGAACCGGTATGTGTATGTTTGAGTGTATGTCTGTGTGTGCGTGTGTGTGTTTGTGTGCAGCGACTATTAGGAGAATTGTTAAGAAGGAGTCTGAGACAAGTTTAAGGAAATTTAAACTAAACATAAGATGCAAATGAGGTAAATAAAAGTCAAGCAAATCAGGATAGGGGAGAAAAGGAGAGATAGTAAAGGGTGAAGAAGAGGGAAGTCTGAAGGGAAATAAGGGTGTTCACCCCCCCGGTTGGGCCGTGACTCCGTGCGGCCCGTGAACCTAACAGATGCCTAGGGGGGGGGTTCCTGAGGGAACGTGCGCGACGGAAGGCCGCGTACACACTATCGCGCCGGTCTCTCGCTTTTTGCACCTCCGGACACAACCACGGTTTTGGAAAGAAGGTTGAAGGTAAATATTGGGGGATGCATGCGACAGATACACTCGTAAATTTTTCGTATATATGTATGACGAGGTCGTGGAGGCCGTCCATATCGCGCCACGCAGTATGTGCCGAGTAGTTCTCCAAGCTGGCTCTCCGGTAGTTGAATCAAAGTTCTTGTACATCAGGATTGTTAGGATGTTTTTTGATGTGTGATATGATAACTGGGTTATGGTCACTGTCGTGTGTTGAAGGTAGGACTCCCTTAACGAGTTGAGGTGCTAGTGTGGGGGAACATATGGATAAATTGATGACCAATTCACTTTCGTGGGTGATCCGGATGGGTTGTCCGACGTTGAAAAGAATCAGGTTGTGATTGCCTATTGGTGTTGGCCATTATCACACCCCTGGGGTCTGCCTTCACGAATCTCCACACTTCTGGTAGCTGTTGAAGTCTCAGAGGAGGAGTACGGGAGAGGGCAGTTGGTTGAGCAGTTTGGTCATTATTGCTTCCGAAAGATAGTGGCTTCGTGACAAGTAGATAGATAACACTGTAATTGGTCTTAAGATGCATATCTTCATAGCGACAGCTTGAAGTTTTGTCATCAGGGGGAGGGAGTGGTGAGGCATGCATGCTTTGATGGACCATGAATTCCACTTCGCCGTGAGCAGCCACATTATTGTAGCCTTCGTGGCGATGTATGACATATTGAGGTGTTGTGAACGTAGAGGTCTCTTGGGGTTTGATCTCTTTGGGACCTTTCAGCAAAGGTTTATGGGTGTAGATTTTAGAGACAATAATTTCTCACGTGTTTGTAAGTCCCTGGTAACTCCACTGAAGTATTGTGCTGTTGTTCATTTCAAACACGGTTAACGCTCAGACCTTGATAATCTGGAGCAGTCGCGTGGTTTGTAAAAGTTTTCGTTGTGTTCGTGTCAGATTAGATCTGCGTGCCAAGGTTTTCTAGTGCAGTGGATGTCCTTCTGGCACCGAACGTCAAACCAGCAGCCAGCGCTGCATCAAGTCATCGACAAGTCATTATCCGTCTCCGGGATTGTTTTCACTCATGGTATGCTTAGGTCACAGATATGTTCTACTCACAATGAGCAAGGAAGGAGGAATTTATCGGTAAGCAAAATTATGTATGATCAATTCATAACAGATCAGATTTCAGCCAAGAGGTTGGGTTTCTCGAAGATAGTGAAGGAGTGGTTCTGCACTGAATAGCTCAAGGGGGAACTCAGTAAGCATTAGGCGGAGTGTATTAGGAGGGTCAAGGAACCCGCTCCTGGTAAAGTATGTGCGTCGATGTTCCATCTAGGTGGGGCACTCTGCTAAGACGTGAGAAATTGTAAGAGGGACTAAACAGTCCACGCAGAATGGGGGTGGCGACGCCTTCATTAGGTGTCTGTGCGTTAGTCTACAATCTCAGTCCGTCGAGAACGGCTGCTAGAAGAGGCCCAGGGTGTAGGAGTGTCTTTGATAATGCGCAATTCATTTCTCACAGGAACATCAGACCATTCTATGTTCCATTTATTTCTCACAGCTCTTAATCACTGGGTAAAAGTCTTTATCTGGGACTGGGCGCTGTTTTGCTGGGTCAGGGGCCACTGCAGCTCTTCGCGCTGCTTCGCCCGTCTGCTCATTGTCAATCACCCAACAGTGGTCCGGACCTAGCACAAACGAACATTTTGGTTTCTGGAGAACAACTGCACAAGCCAGCGCAAGATTGCTGTAGCAACAGGATGGCAATTATTGAAGGTTTCCAAGGTATGAAGTGGCAGCCCAAGCTCAACAGTGAGATGCACAATGCGCTGTGAGAAGCTCGAGGAAGGAGGGGCGAGTAAGACGTGACAATAGAACTGAAGGTCGATTTGTTCTCGTCGTAAGGCAAGGCTAGGCTCACCGGTCTCGCAAAGAAAACTGACAATAGGGGAGGAGCTTAAAGCTCCAGTACAAACGCGAAGGGCGGCATAGTCAACTTGTTCCAGTGTTTTGAGAATATTTTGTTCCGCAGAGCCGTAGACAACGCTTCCATAGTCCAGTTTGACCGTATGATACCACGGTAAAGTGGTAATGATGTTGTTACGTCTGCCTCCCAGGTGAAGTGCGATGCAATCCGAAGAATGATAAATCGCTGTAAGCAGTCTATCTTCAGTTGTTGCACGTGGTATTTTCAGGCTAGTTTCTGGTCAAATATTAGTCCTAGGAAGCGGGCTATTGGTAGGAAAGGGATCATTTCTCCAATGAGTGTGAGGTCTGGTTCCGCGTAGGTGCGGGACCGATGGATATGAAGTGCACATGTTTTGCCTATAGATATTGTAAAGTCTCGAGATTCTGTCCAAGCAACCACCTGAGCAATTGCACTCGGTAGTTGACGATGGAGTTGGGTCACAACTGGCGCCGATGCGTATATCATAAAGTCGTTAACGTACTGAGACCCACCACCCCCGTGATCCCATTAATGGCAATCGCTAATAGGGTACGGAAGGACGCTACCTTAGAGAACAGAGTGCAGAGGGATGTAGGTGCTGGAGCATCTCGTAAGAGATTTGATCTTCACAAGGAGCAGAGTGGTTGGATGTGCGAATTGCACCGAGGATCTCGCGTACCGTGATATGTTCATTGTAAGGTATAGGAGAATTTATGGAGAAATCTGAATCATTTTGTTCTGCAGTACGCTTTGTAGTACGGAAGGTCGGGCTGTACCCAGAATCCGAGCTGACGGAGGAGTAGATTAGATTAGAGTGTCAAGGCTTCCTAGTGCACTGGAGTCGAAGTCCTTCTGGCACCGAACTTCAAACCAGCAGCCAGCGCTGCATTAAGTCATCGACAAATCATCTTCAGTCTACGGAATTGTTTCGACTCACGGCAAGCTCAGGTCACTACTGTTTATTGAGATATATAGAGAGGTCACAAATGTGTCCTACTCAAAGTGAGCAAAGGAAGCGGTGGTCCTCCGGAATGGAGGAGTTCATTTGTAAGTAAGATTTAGTATGATCAATTCACAACAGATCAGATTTCAGCTAAGAGGTCGGTTTCTTGAAGGTAGCTGAGAAGTGGTTCCGCACTGAATTGTCTCCGAGGGAACTCAATAAGCATTAGGCGGAGTATATTAGGAAGGTCCAGGAACCGGCTCCCGGGGAAGTGTGTGCGCCGACATTCCGTCCATGCATTCTGCCAGGACATGGGCTATTGTAAGAGGGACTAGACAGTCCATGCAGTAAGGAAGTGGCGACGCCTCCATTAGGTGTCAGTGCGTTAGTCTGCTATGTCCTATTCTCAATCGGCATTGAGTTATCTCAGTCCGTCGAGATCGGCTGCTTGATGAGACCCAGGGTATGGTCGTGTCTCTAATAGTATCAGCCTCTAAGAGGGCATCGGCAATAACTGTGAGTTTAGCAGTGAAAACTGCCGCTGATGTCGGGAGTTTCCTAGTGACGACGCGCCCTGTGAGCACCGCTGCACAGCCCACTGCATCGTCGTCTTTTGATCCATCAGTGAAGATATGCAAGCTCTCAGCGTGACGAGTCTCCGCATGGGCTATAAAAATAGCTCAAAGATTTTAGGGTGCAGAGCATATTTTCTGGTAAACGCCAGATGGGAATAGCATCTCGTGGGAGAGGGTCCACCATGATGTGTGGTAGTCTAAGCTCAGCAGTGAGGAACTCGAAGAAGGAGCAAGATTGGGGTGGCGCTGTCGGATTGTGGTACACGTAGGGGAGGTTGGGCGAGCAAGAACATGACAATAAAATTGGAGGTCAATTTGTTCCCGTCGCAGGGCAAGACTAGGCTCACCAGTTTCACAAAGAAGACTGACAATAGGATAGGAGCGGAAAGCTCCAGTACAAGCGCGAAGGGCGGCATTATGAACTGGTTCCAGCGTCTTGAGAATATTTGGTTTTGCGGATCCACAGATCACGCTCCCATAGTCCAGTTTGGACCGGATGATAGCGCGGTAAATTCGTAGTGATGTTATTCTATCTGCACCCCAGGTGAAGTGCAATGCGATCCGAAGAACGACAAATCGCTGTAAGCAGCCTATCTTAAGCTGCTGCACGTGGTACTTCCAGGTTAGAGTCAGGTCGAATATTAGTCCTAGAAAGCGGACTGTAGGTAGGAAAGGGATCATTTCTCCATAAAGTCTGAGGTCTGTGTGCGAGACCGATGAATATGAAGTGCACATGTTTTGCTTTTAGATATTTCAAAGCCTCGAGATTCTGTCCAGGCAACCACCTGGGCAATTGCACTCAGTAGTTGACGTTGGAAGACGACTGGCGCCGATGCGTATATCATAAAGTCGTCAACGTACAGTGACCCATTCACGGAGGGAGGCATCACCCGCGTGATCCCATTAATGGTAATCGTTAATAGAGTACACGAAAGGACGCTACCTTGGGGGACCCCCTCATCTTGGGTATGTATGTACGAAAGGTGATTGCCGATTTTGGCCCGGAAGACTCTCCGCCGGAGGAAGTTCCGAACGAAAAATGCTAGGTGACCCTGGATTCCCATCCGATGAATCTCTCGGAGGATGCCATAACGCCAGGTTGTATCATATGCCTTCTCAAGGTCAAAGAAAACGCAAACAGTGTGCTGCTTGCGGTCCAAGGCACCTTGCATATCAGTCACAACGCGTAATATTGCGTCCTGCGCTGATAGCATCCGTCGAAATCCAATTTGTAATGGGGAGAAGAGTGATTTCGCTTCTAAGTGCCGAGTCAGTCGGGTATTCACAATTTTCTCCAGAACCTTCGCTACACACGAGGTGAGAGCTATAGGGCGGTAGCTGGTCAATTCATCGATAGGCTTACCAGGTTTTGGGAAAGACAGAACCACTGCCTCCCTCCACCGATCGGGATAGGATTGGGTAGACCAGATTGAGTTGTAAATAAGACACAAGTAGGAGAGTGCAGAGGGATGTAGGTGCCGGAGCATCTCGTAGGAGATTTGATCTTCGCCAGGAGTAGAAGGGTTGGAGGTGCGAATTGCACCATGGATTTCGCGTACCGTGATAGGTTCATTGTAAGGTATAAGGGAGTTTATGGAGAAGTCCAGATCATTTTGTTCTGCAGTACCCTTTGTGATACGGAAAGTAGGGCTGTACCCAGAATTCGAGCTGACGAAGGAGTAATGTGTTGCAAAGAGTTCAGAGACTTCTTGCGGATCGGTGTGGGTCGTTCCCATCACCCTTAGGGTTGGTGGGAAGGGGGTGGGTGGGGGGGGGGGAGGGTGAGAGCAGTACTTCCTGTCTTTTTCCGTATGCGGGACCACACTTCAGACATGGGTGTGTTGACATTAATGGACAATACAAAGTTTTGCCACGATTCTCTCCTGGATAGGAAGTATGTATTTCGTGCTTTTGCAGTTTCTTGTTTAAACGTAATTCTATCAGCTACTGCTTTGGTGCGTCGGTATCGATTGAATGCACGCTTCCTTTGCCGTTTTACAATTTCACACAGGTCACTCCACCAGGGTGTTCTAATTTTACGTGGTGTTCCCTTGGATATAGGGATGCTGCGATTTGCAGCGTGAAGGATGGTACTATTAAGGTTTTCTACCATCTCGTCACAGGATATATCCTGAGGTGGGAGAGGTGTTGTTGTATAAGCAGTGAACGATTGCCAGTTGGCTTTAAGCATTATATATCGGCGAGCGGTAGAAATATCTTCAGGATGGAAAGTAGTGATGGTGATGGAGAAGTGGTCACTCCCGTAGGGCTCCTCCAACACTTGCCAGGCAAGGTCTGGGGAGCAGAAGGATAAGTCAATAGCCGATAACGAGGCTGTCTGGGTATGAAAGTGCGTCGGTTCTCCAGTATTAAGGAGCGTAATATCAGAAGACCGAAGGAATGCTTCGACGTGCCCTCCACGTCCATCGGCTGTCTCCCCCCCAGAGGGGGTGTTTAGCATTAAGGTCACCTACAAGAAGGTAAGGCGCAGGAAGTTGACCAACCAGGTTAGTAAGAAGTGCGCATGGGAATATATAGGTTACAAATAGTAACGGGTCGTTTGAGGCCCACTCTGTGGGCCTGAGCTCGCTGAGTGGTTTGTAGAGGGATTGGAGTGCATGTGATTGCTTGATTGACTATTATAGCCAGGCCAGTGGCCGGTCGAGCATCGGCCGTAGGCGAGACGAAGTGGGCTTTATACCCATCAGGAAAGGATGGTTTGTACAGCCACAGGAGAATATCCTGGAGGCGAACTACCGTTGGATTATAGGTTCAAGTTAGTTTCGATAGATCAGTATAGTTAGCATAATATCCTCTAATTTTCCATTGGAGGACGAGGGTATCAGACATTATTATTTAGGTTAGAGAGAGTTTTGGTTTAGGTTTGGGTTGATTGATAAAGTCACTCAATTTCACTCTCGTGGACTATGTCAAACCCGGGCCTGTTGGCCGAGCTCCACGCGTATTGCTGGAGCTTCTTTTCTGGCTAAGAGTCAACGACGGATCATTTCCGTTTGGATAATAATCACCCAGATCAGAGGCCGTGCGTTTAGCACTGGTCAGCGGCAAACGAGTTTCTCTGGTTTGGGACGATGATTGGGTGGGGTGGTTATTGCTCAATAGTGTATTCGTTGCACTTCCCTTAAGATTATAATCCGGAGCGGCTAAGCGAGGTGGAGTCAGAGAGGGGTTAGGTGCCCTAAAAACGGCTCCAGAGAGACATTTGGGTTGGGAAGTAACCTGGCTGGCCTGCATGTCTGCCAAGGGGAATCTAGGTTGGGCTTGAAGTACAGTTGGTTTGGTCGTCGGTGACAGTTCATGGGCTTTCATCTCATGAGGCTGGTGGGGGACGCGCTGAGATGGCAACGTTTCTTCATGTGGTGCTGCTTCCAACAAAGGCAGGTCATCGTCCAGATTTAGGCCTGGGACTCCCATTGCGCGTCGATCAGCAAGTGATGGACGGGGCGAGGTGTCAGTTAGGAAAGGTATCTCCGTCGGAATTTTCGAGTTACCAGATAGTGCAAAGGACTGCCGTCGCGTGCTTCCCCGATCTCGAGGAGACGGAAGGGCATCATGCTGAAGGTTAGGAGGATCCCTGGTTATAGGTATCCCCGCTGTCACTGCAGCAAAGCTCGTAAGCGGGCGGATAAATTTAGCGGTTACTTGTCTTTTGACTTCGGGGTAGGAAAGGCGTTCTCTAGCTTGAACACCGAGTATCTCCTTTTCGAGTCTGTGATAGAATAAAAGCAGTCGCGTGATGAGGCAGGATGGTCTTCTGAATATCTTTGCGCATTTAGCAGGTCGGTCACAATTCTGGCCACGTGCGTCCTCACCTCGGCGGCAGCATGTGCTTTTCATGTTCCTCAATCGGCAGGCATCACTTCCATGACCAAACTTTTGGCAGTTGTAGCAGCGTCTGGGGTTAGGAATGTATTCTCGGACCGAGAACTGTGACCAACCAATGTGAACATTGGGAGGTAGAGAGCAGAGTTTGAAGGTGAGAATGCAGACACCAGTGTACTCCTCAATTCAGTTTGCCGTCGCTTCACACTGTATATTCTGGTGACTTGCTGATCCTCGAGTTCAGTGAGAATATCGTCATCGGAGTGGTTTGGTCTGTTGTTTAATAATAGATTGTCCCCCTGTATCGCGTTGAAATTGGGGTGCTCATCAACTATCACCGGTTCATTATTCATTATTTTCAGGTTTTGGATGTTCCTGCTCTGCTCCTCGTCTCTCACTTCCACCAAAAGGAAGCCATTCTTAAGCTCCGTGATGCGCTTTGGATGGCCATTCAGTGCGGCGCAAAGTTGTCGATTAACCCGGATTGTGTTCGTCTCGGCCAGGTTCTCTCCCGAGACTGCTTTGGCTGCAAAAAAACTTCGTGAAGCATTTATTCTGAAACAGATCTTAGAGTGTGGTTTTTGGTTTTCATCATATCGTTCATGGAGTCGTAGGCGGTTCCGACGGCTTCTCCCGGGCCTTCGTCCGAGAGTGGCGGCCACCACGTTTTCAGATTTACTCTGCGATCTATTCTCTAGGTCCACCTCTCAGATACAGATAAGGGGGCTGCTATTGTTGTTCTCGTGTCTCTCCCACAAGCAGCCTGGGGGGAAGAGGATTTTGTTCATGTGTGGTACCGGGTCCTGGTGCTAGCGCGGAGTCTTTTGTTGTGTCGAAACCATCCATCGTTGCAACACAACAAGATTCAGCCTCCCGACATGTCCTGCTTACCAGGGAGACTGTGGTAATGCGGTCAGAAAACTCTGTCAGTTAGCGATGCGACCAAGAGTAATTCATCATGAGTAGGGCCCAGCGCCCTGAGAGGCTACCTAGACTTGTTCTCTCAGGCTTGGACTCCTTGTCAGGTTCATGACGGGATAATCCTACCTCTCGTCGCTCACTGAGAGGTTACCGTCTCAATCGAAAGTCATGAAGCCTAAGTGGAGTGTTGGGTAGAGGGTGAAATGGCTCCGCACCCCTGTCCCCTCAGCCACCAGACAGCACCAACTGATCTTTCGGCAAAGCCACATGCGGGGGCAAGTGGGTCACAGCGGGACCCGCAATAGCGGCGAGTGACACGCTAAAAATATTTACAATGCGGCCTACATACCGCAACCAGCAGTGGCCCAGGGGACCGAAACAGGTCGCCGCGTGAGAGCCTTCGAGTGCATCCCACAATCTGTACATTTTTTTCCGTACAGCCTACACACTGCAACCAAATGCTGCCCAGAGACAGAAACCAGTCGCGAGGTAAGGGCCTCGTGGTACGTCCCACAAACCGTACTTCTTATTTGCGTATTTTGGCCTCCTGGATAGTTGACGCGAGTAGATCCAAGAAATTATATGGCACGAACATAAAGTAAAGTAAATATTCACATAAAAGGAAGCAAATGAGATAAAAGAAAAAGTGATAGATAAGGTGAAATTACCCTACAGTACAAATATGAAAGAAGGGCAATGAAAAAAAGTATAATAAAAACTATGGGGGAGATGTCAAGATAAGTGGAGAGATACGCTTATGGAGTTTTAACCGAACAAACGAGGTAAATGGAGTAACAAGGTAAAAGTGTATCCAGGATAGGGTAGAGAAAGAGAGATAGTGAAGGGTGAAGAATAGAAGGGTTTGAAAGGAAATAAGGTGCTCAACCCCCAGTTGGGTCGTGACCCCGTGCGACCCGTGAACCATTGGCTTTAGGGAGAGAGGGTTAGTGTTCGTGTCAATGAATTTGCCCAGGGGTTCTAGATCGAGAGGGTTCGCCAGTGATATTAGGTTGTGTTGACGATGCACGAGTGCCATATGAGGGGGTGGGTTTATTCGTGGATGTAACTGCTTTGGCACAATTCAAAATTAGGGCCATTTGTGTTTCGTCGAACCAGATTTTAATAGCTTGTTTTCGTGTGACTCTGCGGCCGTTTTGTATGAGAGGGAGAGGAATATGTAACTAAAACATAAATTGCAAGGGGGAAAAGAGAGGAATTTCTACTCATCAAAATTTATATACACCAAGAGAGAAATAAATTAGGTGGCTTACGAGGATGCCACGGGAAGGTGGGTAAATTTGGGATGCCCTCAAAGATATCCCTTTAGAGGTGCGTATTGAACTGCTCTGAAGAGACGGAACCCAATCTCTGAAAGTTGAAAACTTCAACCTTAGCGAGGAGCGGAATGGACCCAGAGCGTTGTTGGACGTCGAGCAGTGACCGGCTCTTATTTGGAAACAGAAAATGAGCTTCTAAACATTGGAAACTTGTGAACTTTGAAGCTTGGACGCAAAGAACAGTATGCGATGGTATTATAAAAACCGTCCGTCTTTATTAGTTACGATACTGCCTGTGCAGAGCTAAGGGTAGAACCTCCCTCTTTATAATGGTTTATTATATTTATATTGCTACCTCACTTCTACCAGTTAACGTAATGCTATCAAGGATTTTTTCTAAAGCTTTATGCTTCATTCATTTCAATTGGGTTTGAGTTTATCATGTCCAAACAATACCTCGATGCTAGGGAGGGGGGTGTCACTTATTTGGGAGTAAATGTAAACTGAAAGGGGAGGAACTGGAGGGATTAACTATGCACGTGTAGTGCAGCAGAAACTTAGCTACGCAAAGAGTGGACCGAAATAATCTACACAAAGGGAGAACTGAAATTTGGTAGTTGACGGGTTGTCACTGAGGTAGGTGAATTTAGGATATTCCAGAGGGGTAGTGCGATTTGCTACAGGCTAAGGAGATGGTGGTCGATCTTACAGTTGCAATAATGTTGGGATGCTGTGCTGAAATTTTTGAAGAGACGGTGTTCGATGTCTAGCTTTGACGAGATGATTTTGGGTCGGTCTATTAGCAACTACAACTTTTTGAAACGCTATTACTTTGACACTTATGATCTTTAAGCGCTGATAGCAGTTTGCGGTGGTGTTTTTGTATTCCTCATTGGTTACGATACTGCCTCTCCTCAAAACTCGACTAGCAAGCGAAAACCGCACGCGGCTAGGTAATGCGGGCGGAAGGTGAAAAAATTAATAGTTCACTATTTTCAATAAATGTCTTACCTACAGGCTTTACCTGGTTTCGTTGGCGTCCATGATGATCCTACAATGAGCACACTGGTGGGGAGGAAGGTTGGGCACAAGAAGGTGTGGTCCTGATATTGAGTGATCGGTTGGCTCGTAGCGCTACCGAATGGAAGGAGGTGTCCTCAAGATTGATGTGGGTAAAAGTTGAGTTAGGCTTAGAAAGATGGGCATTTGCGAGTGCTTACGGACCTGGCAGCAAGAGGAGTGAAGAGAAGAGGGAGCAATTCTGGACTACCCTGAGTGAGTGTATTGAGAGTTTTGGAGGTCATTTCAATGTAGTTTTATTGGGTGACCTTAATGCAAGAGTTGGAGGATGTGATAGGGAAGGGATGGCGTTCCCGGTAGAAATGACAGGGGAGAAAACCTGGTAGGTCTGTGAATGGAGCAGGAGTTGGTGGTCGGGAACAGTTAGTTCAAGAAGCGAGATATCCACAAGTACACATGGGTAAGGATGGCCCGTGGTGCAGTGGTGGAGAGAGCACTGATGGATTTTGTGCTGATATCGAGGAGAGTGGTGGGGAGGCTGTTGGATGTGTGGACGTTGAGAGGGAAGGGTGGAGAAGTGTCTGATCATCTGCTGGTGGAAGGTAGATTAAGAGTGGAGCAGGAGTGGAAGGGCAACAAACGAGTGGGAGGAGGAAGAGAGGAAGTGAAAGTGAGGAGTAGAGCCGAGGAGTTCCAGAAGCGTTGAGGGAAGAATATAACAACGTGAGAGGACAGGACCTGATAGACGTGGAGGAAGAATGGGCGACGTTAAGGGATGCGTTGCTGAGTTGTGTAAAGAAGGTGTGTGGGGCTCGCCGTGTGGGCGGGTGCAGAAGGAAAGGTTACGAGTGGTGGAACGAGGAGGTCAAACTGGCGGTGGCACGGAAAAGAGGAGCGTTTGAGGAGTGGTTGAAGGTGATGTCGGTGGTGGCTTATGAAAGCTACAAAGAGAGGAGAAACGAGGTGAAGCGGGTGGTGAGGAGAGCCAAAGGGGACACTGATGCCAGGTGGTGCAGACGGTTGTGCCAGAATTTTGAGGAGAACAAAAAGATGTTCTGGAAAGAGGTGAAGCGGGTGAGAAAGGGAGAGACCGGGAAGGAGGAAGTGGTGTAAGATGAAAACGGACAGTTGTTGTTGGAAAGTGATGATGTACGAAAGAGGTGGGCCGAGTAATTTGATGAGTTCTTGAATGTCAAGGATGACAGAGAGGCTGATATTGTTGCTGTGGGTGGTGGTGCTCGGATGCCAGTTTTGGGAGAAAGACTTGTGGCGGAAATTACCAGGGAAGAGGTGCAGGAGGCGGTGGAGGTGATGAAAGCTGGGAAAGCCCCTGGTTTGGATGGCGTTGCAACAGAGTGCCTGAAAAAGGGTGGAGTAACGATTGTCGAATGGTTGGTGAGGTTACTGAAATTGTGTTTTGTACTAGGCGTGGTACCGATTGGGCGGCGCAGTGCCTGCATTGTTCCGCCATATAAGGGCAAAGGAGATACAAATGAATGCTGCAACTCGAGAGGTATCAGTCTTTTATGTGTGGTTGGTAAGTTGTACGGGAGAGCGCTGATCAAAAGGATTGTAAACTGTACGGACTGCGTAATTGGAGAGGAACAGTGCGGCGTCAAGAGTGGTAGAGGGTGTGCCGATCAGATTTTCACAGTGAGACAGGTCTCTGAGAATTACCTTGCCAAAGGAAAGGATGTGTTCTGAGCTTTCATGGATCTGGAGAAAGCATACGTCTGGATTGACAGGGAAGCGCTGTGGAGGTTGTTGCGTTTGTATGGAGTGGGCGAACATTTGTTGAAAGCGGTGCAGAGTTTTTATGATAGCAGCCGAGCATGTATCGAAGTAGGAAGCGAGGCGAGTGATTGGTTCTCAGTGAAAGTGGGACTGAGACAAGGCTGCGTGATGTCTCCCTGGCTATTCAACCACTATATGGATGGAGTGATCAGGGAGGTGAACGCGAGTGTGCTGGGCCGTGGCTTGGAACTGTTGGAAGCGAATGGGCGGAGAAAATTAGTGTTCTCCTAAATGGAGAGCTCTTGGAGGAAGTTCAGTGTTCAAAGTATTTGGGCTTCCATGTGGAGATAACTGAACTAGTGGAAACTGAAGTGAAGGCACGAGTGAAGGAGGTGTGTAAAGTGTTGGGTGCACTGAAGAGTGTAATGAGCTGTAGGACGTTGGGGATGGAAGCAAAGAGAGGGCTCAATTAGGGTGTTGTTGACCCAACTGTGCTCTACGGAGCTGAGACTGGGGGGGTGAGAGCAGAGGAGAGAAGAAGGTTGAATGTTTTCGAGAGGAAATGTTCGAGGAGTATAGCTGGAGTAACGCTGAGAGACCGGATCACCAACGACGTGGTTCGAATCAGAACAGGGATGGTGTGTTCGGAGATGGTTCGGGCACATGGAGAGGATGGATGAAGGGAGATTGGTGAAAAGGGTGATGAATGCGGAGGCGAGTGGTCGCAGGCCTAGAGGTAGACCGAAGTTTGGGTGGATGGATGGTGTGAAGCAGGCGTTAGGAAGGAGAGACATGAATGTGGAAGTAGCGAGCGAGCGTGCAATGAACAAGCGTGAGTAGAGAATGGTTGATTTTGACGCTGCTCTGATGTGCTTTCCCGCCCTTGGCATTCCGTTGTCGGGATGGACGTGGGTGAGGGGGGCCCGGCCATTATGACGCGGCAAAGGTAAACCAGTGAAAACTGTCGGGCCCTGCTGCCGACATCGGATCCTCGGACTGTACTCGTGACCCAGAGTGTATGTTGCGGGTTACTGGCCGGACCCTTTAGCACAAAAGGGCTAAGTTGTGTGAGTGTGAGCGTATGAGGGTGTGAGGTGCGCCTTGCCGTTGGCCACCCCCCTTTCTGCCTTTCTAGGGGGTGCGGCCTAGTATCTATATCTGTATCTACCTGTAGGAGGTGCAGCCTTCGCTTGTGAAGATGCTGAGCCGTCCTGATGACCTTCGCTGCCGGCCGCTGCCACCGCAGCGTAGTGAGCGGCAGTGGCTGCCAAGGCATCAGGCTGCTGCTGTTGGTGATGGTGATGCTGGTGATGAGCAGCAAGCAGCTGTTGAGGCGCCATAGCCAGAGCTCGTGAGGGGGCGGGGCTAGCAGCACTGGTCATGTCAAGACCGCTGCTGGTAGTTACGCCGCCCAGAAGCCGACTTAGCTGCATACCGCCGTTGTTGCCCGCACTGCAACCAGCGGTGAAGGCGATAAGCGCAAGTAATGGCTAGTTAAATAGTACTGTACCGATAGGATGCCTTTGGGAGTGGCCTCCCAAAAGTGCGCAGCCTTCCCTGACATGCTCATCATAAGCAATATTTAGTGTCGCACGACAAGATGGGGCAATGAATCCAACCAAATAGGCTAACAGACCTTAAATAGATTGCAAACTTTTGTAGTGATATGGTATCATTTATTTTGAAATTTCATTTCAAATATTGTGCTACACTAGACGCGACATTTGAAGAAATGGCCAATAGCACGCATGCAAACAAAGAAGACGTATACTCACAGGAACGAGGGATCTGTAAGCGTGGCGGGGGGCATGAAGGGAGGTTGGTGAGGGTGATGCCCCCCAAACATGGAGGACGAAGGAGCCACCATATGCGGGTGAGAGGCCAGTGGGTGAGGCACATGAGGGCCACCCATCTGACCGCCATAATAGCCCATGTACAAGTTGGGCAAGACACCTGCAGGTAGACCACATGAATTGATTACACAATTTGAGATAATAGCTAGTAACTACTCTTGACTAAAATTAATCAACATCATGTACGGAAATTAATGTATGTATAACAAGTATGAATCACGGCTGCGGTATTCATCTCAAATATATAAATGGTAAGCGATGCAACATAGCAACCAGGTACGATGTATCCAATGGCACTGAGGTCACAATCGATGCCTGCCAAATTTCTCTGAACAATTCAACCACCACACTCTCAGGATTCTTATGGATATCAACGTTCTTGGAAGATACTGTGAAGACTATGATGTGGGTACAGATAAGATGCCATCTTTGCAATAAATATATCACACTGATACATATACTGACACATGGCTGAGAATCCCCTAGCAAGAGGGGAGGCCGACGGCAAGGTGCACCTCACACTCTCGCACACCTCAGCCCTTTTGCGCAAAAGGGTCTGACCGGGAACCCCGCAACACATCCTCCGGGTCATGAGGGCGGTTCGAGGTCAGTGTCGGCTGCAGGGCCCGACAGTGTGACTGGTTTACCCCTACCGCGTCATGATGACCGAGCCCCCTCCCGCCCACGACAATCACATCTCTCAACGATGTGACTAGGGCGGGAACGCACATCAGGGCAGCGTCAAAACTCATTCGTTCACAATCATTCTCCACTCACGCCTATCCAGTGCACGCTCTCTCGCTACCAGCACACTCAGGTCTCTCCTTCCTAACGCCTGCTTCACACAATCCATCCACCCAAACTTCGGTCTCCCTCTACGTCCACTCGTCTCTGCCTTCCACACCTTTTTCACCAATCTCTTCTCATCCATCCTCACCACAAGCCCGAACCATCTCAGAACACGCGAATCAACTCTGTCCTCCAACTTTTCCATCATCCCCGTTCTGATTCGAACCACGTCGTTAGTGAACCTGTCTCTTAGCGACACTCCAGCCATGCTCCTCAAACATTTTATCTCGAAAACATTAAACTTTATTCTCTCCTCTAATCACACCCCCCAAGTCTCAGTTCCGTACAGCACAGTTGGCACAACGGCACACTCATACAGCCCTCTCTGTGCTTCCATCCCCAACGTCCTGCAGCTCATTACGCTCTTCAGTGCACCAACACTTTACACCCCTTCTTCACTCAGGGAAGAGGTACAGGAGGCGGTGGACGCGATGAAAGCAGGGAAAGCCCCTGGTTTGGATGGAGTTGCGACCGAGTGCCTGAAGAAGGGTGGAGTAACGATTGTCGAATGGTTGGTGAGGTTACTGAACTTGTGTTTTGCGGCAGGCGTGGTACCGAGTGAGTGGCGCAGTGCCTGCATTGTTCCGCTATATAAAGGCAAAGGAGATAAAAATGAATGCTGCAACTCGAGAGGTATCAGTCTGTTATGTGTTGTTGGTAAGTTGTACGGGAGAGTGCTGATCAAAAGGATTAGAGACAGTACGGACTGCGCAATTGGAGAGGAACAGTGTGGCTTTAGGAGTGGTAGAGG
>SDVV010010670.1:0-16153 GCA_016164225.1 Gammarus roeselii
TATGTAGTTTTAAATGACGAGCAAGTATGGAAAGGAGAAGCGCAAAGGAATATAAGTTGTTGGTGCATGCACCATGCATAACGACGTGAATAATGATGTTTACGATGGGTGAATGATGAAATGGTAATGCTTTTCACAGAGAGTTCAAGATAATAAATCATAACTCATTGTTATGTTATGTTACACTATCGATCAAATAAAAAATTTGAACACTTTCCTCAAACTGAATGATAGTTACTGGCGGAAAGCACTCACCCAACCTCACTCAAACTCAGCCAAACTAAGCTCCTCTGCGCTAAATGGTCCGGTCGGAGGCCTCGCAACACACACTCTGGGTCAGGAATGCGGTCCGATATCAGTGTCAGCAGCAGGGGCTGACTGCGTAACCACCCCTGCTGCGTCACAGTAACCGCCCCATCCACCCACGACCACCACGCTCGTGTCTCAACGAGACGACAAAAGGTGGAAAGCCTATCAGGCAAGCGTCGGAACTTATCCTTTCACTGCTATTCCCCACTCACGATTATCAGGGTACGCTCTCTTGCTACCTCTAAACTAGCATCTCTTTTTCTAACGCCTGCTTCTGCTATTCATGCGCCCGAACGTCCGTCTACCTCTAGGCCTACGTCCCCTCACGTTTTCCCACGCCACCATTTTCATCAATCTCCCATCATCCATCTTAACCATGTGCCAGAACCACTGCGGAACACGTGAATCTACTCTGTCCTCCAACTTCTTCATCATCCCTGTTCGAATTCAGATAGTGTCATTAATGATCCTGTCTCTCAGTGTCACTCCAGCCCTACTCTTCAAACATTTCAAGTTAAATACAATCAACCATCAGCGCTCTCCGGCTCTCACCTCCGAGTCTCAGCTCCGTAGAGCAGAGTTGAGACAACTACCCCCTCATACTTCTCTCTCTTTGCTTCCACCCAACACTTTACACACACTTCCTTCACGCGCGACTTTACCTCCGTTTCCACCAGATCAGTCGTCTCTACATGATAGCTTGTGTATTTGAAATACCGAATTTCCTCCTATAACTCTCCCTCCATGTAAGAGGACACTGATTCTGCTCGCATTGATATTCCTCGAACATCTCATTACTTTACTCATACCCAATGTAACTAGCAGCTTCCTTCTCTTGCACACGCTTTCATACTTTGATACCAGTCTACACAACTTCTTAACATTCGCAAAACAGCAGCTGTCTCAAGAGCCAACTCCGTTCATGCGTTCCCAACAGCTCTAAGCCACGACCCAAAGCACTCGCTTTCACCTCCTTGACCACTTCATTCATGTAGAAATGAAAGGGCCAGGGAGACAACGCAGCCTTGTCTCAATCCGACTTTCACTGTGAACTAAGCCCTCACCTCGCTCCTCACTCTGACACATGCTCTGCTGCCGACATAGAAACTCTGAATCGCTTCGAACAGATTTCCGCCCACTCCATACAGACGCAGCGCCCTCCATAGCGCTTCAATGTCGAAGGCCTTTTCTAAATTCATGAAGGCCAAGAACACATCCCTTCCCTTCGCAAGGTACTTCTTACGAACAGGTCACACTGCAATATTCTGATCGGTACGTCATCCGTACTGCCTCTAATCCTCTTGATTAGCCCCGCATCAGCAATTCGACTATCGTTACTCCACCCTTCTCCAAACACAGTCGCAACGTCGTCAAACCCAAGGGGTTTCCGTACGTTCCATCTTACTGGTTATCACTTAAATGAAACTTCAGTAACCGGACACTATTATTACTAGAGCTAAAAAAACGGCATCACTTACCCTAGAATAATGCGTACATTTGCCCCGCGGGTTAGAAACACGTACCTTTGCCCCGCAGGTTAGAAACACGTACCCCTAGGTTAGGTTAGGTTGGGTAGGAGAAGTTTCATTAAAGTGATGCCAAGTAAAACGGTACCGTAGTTCGGTTGGTGAAACAACTCGTGACTGATATGCCAGTTGGCGGATATGACAGTGGCTAGTCTGACTGAGGAACGCTACGAATGTTCGCTGTTAACAAATAGCACCGTAGGTAGGTAGTCGAAACAACTTGTGCATGATATGACAAGGGAGCCCAGCGTTTGCGCTAAAATTATTTCTTCACACGCGCACTATCGCCACTTCAGCTTACTTCCATGGCCGGGCACGTATCATAACCGTTAAAAATATTTCAGCACACGTGCTATTGCGTTAAACAATGTTTTGCCCACGCGCATTTACGTCACAATCATACCATCCCTCACTCAGAGCAGCAGCTTGCATATCCGCCAGAGGCATATCAGCCACGAGTTGTACCATTTCACTGGTTATCACTTTAATGAAACTTCAAAAAACTGTCATAACCGCTAAAAAAACGGCATTACGTACCCTAGAAAGTGACGTACGTTTGCCTCGAGGGTTGGAAATACGTACCTCTGCCCCGCGGGTTACAAACACGTACCCCTAGATTAGGTTAGGTTGGGTAGGAAAAGTTTCATTAAAGTGATAACCAGGATAACGGTACCTTAGCTCGGTTGGCGGAACACCTCGTGGCTGATTTGCCAGTGGCGGATATGACAGTGGCTGGTCTGACTGAGGAATGCTATGAATGTTCGCTGTTGAAAAATGGTACCGTAGGTAGGTAGTCGGAACAACATGTGGCTGATATGACAGGTGGCAGAGATGAAAAGGGCTGATCTGACGTTAGCTGGAAAAGAATTTAGCGCGGGAGCCCAGCGTTCGCGCTAAAATTATTTTTGCACACGCGCACTATCGCCACTTAACTTCACCTCACTGTCATGGCCGGACACCGTCATAACCGCTAATAATCTTTCATCACATGTGTTTTCTTCCTAAACGATGTTTAAGCCCACACGCATTTTCCACCACTTCAAAATCTGCCACTGTCATATCTGCCACTGTCTTTACACCTAAACAGGCGTACCAACCTACTGGATATCACTTGAATGAAACTTCAATAAAAAAACGCTGAAAGACGGCATTACGTACCCTAGAAAAATACGTATGTTTGTCCCGCGGGTTAGAAATACGTACCTTTGCCCCGCGGGTTAGAAACACGTACCCTAGGTTAGGTTAGGTTGGGTAGGAAATGTTTCATTAAAGTGATAACTAGTAAAATGGTACGCCTCGGGGCTGATTCTAACGTGGGCTGGAACAGAGTTTAAGCAGAATGTCACTGGCAGGTATGACAGTGGCTGGTGTGACTGAGGAACGCTATGAATGTTCGCTGTTGAAAAATGATACCGTAGGTAGGTAGCCGGAACAACTTGTGGCTGATGAGGCAGTTGGCGAAAATGAAAGAGGCTGATGTGACGTTACCTATAAAATAATTTAGCGCTAGGGATAGCGACCCTTTAGCGTCAGGTATAGCGACCCTATGACAGTTGGCGGAGATGAAAGGGGCTGATCTGAGTGAGGGATGCTATGATTATGGCGCAGATGTGCGTGGGCTGAAACATTGTTTAGCATGGAAGCATGTGTGCTGAAAGATTTGCAGCGGTTATGGCAGTATCCTGCCATCGCAGTGAGCTGAAGTGTAGTGGCAATAGTGCGCGTGGGCGGAAATAATTTTGGCGCGAGCGCTGGGCTCCCCGTTCAAGTTCAACAGCTGAATGCAACCGCTGATCCAAGTTATTTAATGAATAAAATGTATATATTGTTAGAAAGTCAAACTATTCTATACCAACAATCACCTGTTCTATGGAAGTTGACCAGCTCGGAGAGTTGGCGCTGTGCAGTAATTGAGAATATCAGTAAATATAAACAAATTTCAATGTTACCAAGGTTTTTGGAGAAATATAAAAAAAGCATACAGACAACTGTATCATTATTTGAGAAACAGGATAATGTTTACCATGGTCAATATGGGTTTCGGGGTAAATATATTAGGCCATATGAATTTTTCTAATCAAAATTTAGCTTTAGATCAGGTATACTATCCATATTTTTAGACTTCCGAAAGGCATTCAATAACGTTGACCATAGTGCTACTATCCAAGTTGCGCTTCTATTGAGTCCTGGGATTGGCATAGAATTGGTTTTGATCGTACATCTCCAATAGACAGCAATACATGCACTACAATGAAAGAATGTAAATCAATTCTTCTCATTAATAGTCATGACGTCCTTCCAGGCTCAATTTTAGGCCTCGGTTGTTTCTCATCGTTAGTAGCGAGAGAATATACCAGCAATTTCGTTGGGAGACTTATCTAAATTATTGTAGTAATGTCATCATCGGAAAAACCTAAAGTCTATTGCCAGGAATAGTACCCACGGTCGATAGTCACGCAAACTAGTGACCGCGGGTTCGATTCTTGACTATGGACTATATGTTTTTCCGATGACGATGTTCTATGAATAGTATAAAGTGATACAAATATGCCCTGGAGATAGGTACTACAGATCTGCCCTGGAGATGGGTGATACAAATATGCTCTGGAGATAAGTACTACAAATATGCCCTGGAGATAGGTGATACAAATATGCCCTGAAGATAGGTACCGCGAAACAGCCCTAGAGATAGGGACTACATATATGCTTTGTGAAGGAACTAGGTATAGGATGACTAGATCTTTGAACCTTATCGAATGTAATTGTTATGAAGTATGTTATTTGTTAATGTGTCCGACTAAGGCGCTGTATTTCTCGGACATTGTAGTTATATGTTAAGACAAATTGATCTTGTGGTGAAGTTAGTTACTGATGGTTCATAGAGATACCAAGAACGCAGGTGTTTTGTGAGTTGGCCGATGTATTTGTTAGGATGTATGTTATTTGTTAGTGTGTCTGACTTAGTCGCTATATTTCTCGGGCAATATAGTTATATGTAAACACAATTACTCCTGTGGTCAAGTGAGTTAGAGACAATTACTCAAATCGGTTTCAATTTAGCTATGACAGTTAGCGATTTTATCTCTGGATGTGCGGTCGTTACGAATTTTGAAATCAAATGTCTTTTTTCCTGTTTTAATGTATATATTTTTCAGAGAATCGTCAGGATCCAATGTTAAGAAACGTTCTGGTCAATTGCTTATGGGGTCTGTTACCACATAGAGACAATTACTCAAGCGGGTTACAATTTAGCTATGACAATTAGCGATTTTATCTCTGGATGTGTGGTCCTCTTGGAGATTAGTTTTCCATACGGGACGATTGCTTACGAATGGATTATATAGATGTACGTTAATAGGTCTTGTCAACGCTATACATGATTGTTTTGGAATATTTCGCACGGTACGAGGGCATGGTTTATGGTTTTGATTGACTCATTTGAATAGAAGCCATTGTTTTTACATGATATTTTATATTGACGATTGATATTATTGATTAAATCTATTCGCTTTGTCGCATTTAACGATATATTTTTATGAGATTGGTCAGGATCCAATGTTAAGAACCAAACAGTTGCAGATACGGTCACGTGGTTTTGCAGATGATTTTATTCTATAGACAATGACGCAAGGTTTATTTATACATATATATTAATGGAATAAAATACACATTTAGGTGAACAATTTTAGGGTATTGGCATAACATTCACGCATGTTCGAAAACATATAACAGGTGGACAATCAATCATGGTTATTTATATTTATTTATTTCATTTACATAGAATCATTTACATTTTTTTTTATGGGTTCCGTAACAGTTATTTTTCCAATGAATATTTTTCAATGCCTATTTAGGTGGACAATAAGACGAGTTTATTTTTTACATTTTTATGATCATTTAGAGGATAAAACCTGTTGAGGTACACGTACTTTCATCATCAAGTCGACTACATACACCAAAGACAGTCTCACCATGTCTCTTCCATGTTAAATCCATTTCTTCGTCGATTTCATTAGCAAAGGCATATCGCTTCCTCTTTTTAATGACGGTAGGTTTATTGTCAATGATTTTTTTGGGAATGTCCGGGTAGCCATAGGCAAGAGTTGTGCAAGCATCGAGATAGTAGCGCTTATTCTCAAATTTACTGAGGCAGTTTTTGATAGTGCGTACAGCTTGGAGTTGGCATGCTTGCGCACGAATGTTGTGTATTGTCTCAATGTGTGTGTATGTTTCCTGGTTATGTATATCTCTGTATTGTTCATGTTTGATTTTGGCTTGTGTCTGGTAATTGACACCTTTAGCAGACGATTTTATTGCGTCGGACTCAAGCAACATGCTGTAACACTTGGGTTGTAAGCAGATGATTTCACTCGGGTAGTCATCAGCTGTTTTGCTTTTCAGTAGTCCTAGCTGTCCTTTCATGGATTCACGAACAAGGAGTGATTTTTGGGATAGTTGGAGAAGTCCATGTATTCAGCCAGGGGAGCTTGGCGCATTTCCGCTTCAATGTCGACCACGCCTTTGAACTGGATCAGCAACGAGTCAGTGTCCGAGTATATGAGTGAGACGTTGTCACCGTAGCGTGGCTTCACATGCACGTACATATACAGGTCTATAGACTGACATACGTACATACATAATTGCTCACCGAACCGAGTGATGATAGGCTTGAAGATTTGCAAACGCATTATAATAGCAAGCTGTGTGACGTGATTGGAGTCAGTGATACGTGGAGGACAAGCGGAGACGGACGGATCATCCTTAAATAGATAGCAATGAATGTTCAAGTGGCAAAAAATAGTTTACGTGTTTTGGAAGAAGAAATCTCCGAAGATGATATGAGACGGATCGAACAAATACTGACAAATGTTGAAACTACAAGTTATCTCAAAATGGGTAAAACAAGAATCAAAAGAGTGGGAGATAACATTCATATATGGATGAAGGAAAAAGGAAGTCGGCTCTGGGTAACTGACATCGACGGCTTTCAGTCATATGTAACTAACTTCAAGGGAAATAAGAAATCAACACTTGAAATTGATATGATCCGAGTGGAAAATCATCATGACTGAAATAAAGCTGAGGTGTTGGGCAACAGATTTTTTCTAAGAACCGAAAAAAATCTGGAACGTATGCAAGACTTCATCATTGATGAAGAACAGAATGACATTGAATTTGAGAAGATTCGGATAATTAAAGTTCAAGAAGAAAAAGAATTACATTTGTGGACTCAAGGGCACGGAACAGCTTTTGGTATTCGCTACAAAGATATGGTGGATTATATAATAGATTTTGAGAGGAAACTTAAACATCGTGATGCTGGGTATAGGTGGTTGTACGATCCATATTGTAATCGAAAAAATGAGTTAGATGTAATTGATGATGACAGCAAGATCTGTAAATAATACTAATAAAAGTACGTAAATTCTAGATCAATTGTTTATAATATCCTAAATTTCAAAGGTTAAGCGATGAAATTGCATACATTGCGTTGGTTGGAGGTAACATCGAAATTGTTGAATTCGGTAGGAAAATGTATTGTAAGGGTTGCAACGCTACCCATAAACCTATCTCGGGGTAAATGCTGTATATGTGTGACAGAATGGTGAGATAAAAAACAGTCCGATGAAAAAAAAAAATCAGTCAATTTTGGGATTCTGTTGTGGAAGGATGTGTTATAGCTTGAGTCCTCGATTGTTCGAAATAATTGGGGTGAAGGGGGTCTGTAAACTTTGCCAGAAAGAAAGAAAATTGAATAAACATAAATCCACGAGTAACGTGTGAAGACATTTGAAACGCAGTCATCGTGATGACTATGAAAAAATTATTGGAAAGAAAAAAGACAGATCTATTGTGCAAGTCGTCAAAGGATGAAGTGAAAGGAGATATTGACGAAAAAATTAGGTAGATCTAGTATGAGATGAAGTGGTCCGTTTGTATGATGATGTAAACAAATATGAATTACTTGGAACTTTCAATCCATCTAAAATTGAAAAATCTGACCTCTCTGGTAACATATATGAGTCGAGATTGATTGCGAAGTAGAAATAATTAGGTGTAAGTTATGAAAACTGCAAAGGTTAGATCAAAATGTAGAGTCAAGTGGAGATATTTATTTTGCATTGTATAAAACAGTGACAGGATATCATAGATAGGTTAGGTTAGGTTTTAGATTGGATGTGTGTATCAACCTGCAAAGGATTGATAAAAATAAAGAGATAAGTGGAGATATGTATTATGCATCGTATAAAACATTGACTGAAATACCGTACATAAGTTAGGTTAGGTAAGGATAGGATGATTACTTCTTTCAACAAAACATACCATGAAGCTGATGCACATAAAATATCGTGTATCAACAGCAAGGATGTTGTTCTATGGGTGAGGTTAGGTGGGGTAGGTATTAATGTAACTGGCAGTGTATGGTAACCCTTTTGCACAAATGTAAGTAAATGCCTATTTGGTGTCGACACTGTGACGCTAACGGCCCTGTATACATGCATTGTGTCAACACATGTGTCGACACAGTGACGCTGACGACCCTGTATATATGCATTGTTTCGACACATGTGCCGACACGGTGACGCTAAGGACCCTGTATATATGCATGTAAATAAAGTATCTATAAAAATGGACTCATATCTGTACTCATTCAGATAGCGGTCCGCTTTCAGGGAAGACAGATGTCGCCCAGTACGATATGGAAGTATTTTACCAGAAAGGAGAACACGGGTGTATTTGTTATTTGCAATACGGAGCTAAAATTAAGCAAATCAAGCTCCACATTCGGGTTTTGGCGCCATCTCAAAGGGCACCATTATCTTGAATATGATAATCTTAAAAATGAGCGAAGAAATATAAGCTCAAAGAATGCAATGGGCGCATTGATAGAACATATTAAACCGGACTTGGGTTTCCAATCTAAGGTTATAGACGACGCTCAACAGGGGTCAGGGAGTAGAGAAAGTGCGATGCCGGTATCAACTAAACGTGGAATGTATAAAGATTGGGTGAAATGAGGGAAGTATACCCAAACCTTAGCTGAAATTGAAAATTATGAATATAAGGGAAAACGTGGGATACTTTCAGTGGAATGGATATCGGTGACAGTGATTTCGAGGATATGTCATGTGAAGAAAAACCTACAAACGTTGAAGGAAACCAAAATATCAAATGGGGTAATGAAAGGGTGACAAGTATAGGAAGTGAAAAATTGCATAATAAAATCAAATGTATATCTGATTTTGTTCCAAAATTATTGGTAATGAAACATGAGGAGGGAGAATCATGTCTCAAACGTTTGAGTGGTAGGAGAATTATGTATATTTCGGAAATCTGCGGGAATATAATTAATGGTAATGTGGGCAATAGCAAGAAGAAACCTGAAACGATTTGATGTCATAAACATGTAACAGTAATTAAAAAATTAGCGTCCATAAGAAAATCGCTGAAAAATATATCAGTGAATGCGACAAAGCGAATGGATTTAATCAATAATATCAATCGTAAAATATAACATATCATGTAATAACAATGGCTTTTATTCAAATGAGTCATTCAATAAGAAACATAGTAATATATATATCATGCCCTCGTACCGTGCGAAATATTCCAGAACAATCATATATAGCGTTGACAAGACCTATTAACGTACATCTATATGATCCATACGTAAGCAATCGTCCCGTATGGAAAACTAATCTCTAAGAGGACCACACATCCAGAGGTAAAATCGCTAATTGTCATAGCTAAATTGAAACCTACTTGAGTAATTGTCTCTATGTGGTTACAGACCCCAATAAGCAATTGACCAGAACGTTTCTCAATATTGGATCCCGACGATTCTCTGAAAAATATATACATTAAATCGGGAGAAAAGTCATTTGCTTTCAAAATTCGTAACGACCGCACATCCACAGATAAAATTGCAAACTGTCATAGCTGAATTGAAATCGACTTGAGTAATTGTCTCTATGTGGTTACAGACCATCTTATTCCTTCACATCTGCGTTTTGGACACCGCTTGACTCCGGTCAACCCCTCCCCTCATCCCCACCCGTCCCGGGCAGTCTCTATGTACCATCAGTAACTCACTTGACCACAAGAGTAATTGTCTTAACATATAACTATATTGCCCGAGATATACAGCGACTAAGTCAGACACACTAACAAATAACATACATCCTAACAAATACATTGGTCAATTCACAAAAAAAAACTGCGTTCTTGGTATCTCTATGAGCCATCAGTAACTAACTTCACCACAAGATCAATTTGTCTTAACATATAACTACAATAACCGAGAAATACAGCGTCTGAGTTGGACACATTAACAAATAACACACTTCATAACAATTACATTCGATAAAAGGTTCAAAGATCTAGTCATCCTATACCTAGTTCCTTCACAAAGCATATATGTAGTCCCTATCTCCAGGGCTGTTTCGCGGTACCTATCTCCAGGGCATATTTGTATCACCTATCTCCAGGGCATATTTGTAGTACCTATCTCCAGGGCATATTTGTATCACCTATCTCCAAGGCATATTTGTAGTACCTATCTCCAGGGCATATTTGTAGTACCTATCTCCAGGGCATATTTGTAGTACCTATCTCCAGGGCATATTTGTATCACCTATCTCCAGGGCATATTTGTAGTACCTATCTCCAGGGAATACTTGTAGTACCTATCTCCAGGGCATATTTGTATCACTTTATACTACTTCTATGGCAGTTGACGAGCTCGGAGAGTTGGCGCTGTGTAGTAATAGAGAATATCAGTAGCTAATTATGAACAAATTGCAATATTACCAAGGTTTTTGAAAAATATTCGAGCAAAAGCATGTAGACAACTGTGTCATCATTTTGAGAAACGGGACAATGTTTACCGTGGTCAATATGGGTTTCGTGGTATAAATAAAAGCCCATATGAATTTGTCGTAGCAAAATTTAGATTTAGATCAGGTATACTATCCATTATTATTATTGAGAACATCTGTTAATAGTTATCTCGACAGTAATAAAATTGGCATGAATGTTGATGAAATGAAATTCATAACAGTCCTATACAAACGTAACATTGACATTCCTTTGTTAAAAATTGGAACCGATAATAATCGTGGAGTAAATCACATTAAATTTCTTGGCATGAACCTCGACCGTCATCTTGCATTCAGATATCATGTAGATTATATTTCAACAAAAGTAAGCAAATCTATTGGTATCCTGTTCAAGTTATAATAATTTCTCCCAGTAGTTGCCCTCATAATGATATATTTTTCCCTAGTTCAACCCGATATTTACTATTGAATTGAAACTTGGTTTGCAATCCATAAAAATTTGACGGATAAATTGGTAGTCTTGTAAACAAAAGCATGCAGAGCTCTAAATAACCTCTCATGTACAGAACACACAAGTATTTATTTCAAGTCTATTAATATTCCTAAAATCGAGAACCTTTATAACTTAAATTTAATAATTTATATGTAAAAACTGTTTATCTGTACGACCATGATATGTATCTCCTCGAACATTTACAGCACCAGTCTGCTGTACGAATGCATATCGAGAGTCATACAATATAACAAGGTTTAATAAAGCTAAATCACAATTCTCCATTATCTGTAAGGGTGTCAAATTGGGTAGATTCCATCCCAGATTAACTCAAATCTTCAACTTCGTTATTTAGCTACTTTTAAAACAAAACTCCAACATCATTTGATCTCACAATATTAATTCACTTATATAATCTGTTTCCAATCATATTAATTATTAATCATGTTACGTATGTTATAGTTGTTCATCGAGATTATAGTGGTTTTTGATACTTTTTTAACCATACTACATAAGTTAGATCACTGTTAGGATTGGTATAGGTCTTGTTATGGGTCCCATAGAGCATTTTCTTTTCCGAGCCAACATTCTGTTGTTGTGTTTAAACTTTGTTCCTAATCCTTATGAACATGTAATCAGGTTTATGTTCTGCTCGGTTGATGTTCATTTGTGATACAAAAATGGTAAACTAATGTGGATATAAAATGTTTCAAAGTGTTTCAGTTGCATATTGAGAGGAAAAAAATGGAAGAAATGAATGAGGAGATGAGTCATAAGCTATTGAAAGTTTCCTTAAGAAATTGAAAATGTGAAAGCTGCTTGACTATAAACTGTTTAATAATGGTGGCAGATGTCTGGTTGAAAACTGCACGATCTATTTCAGAAAATATGGAATGAAGAACGATTGCCGAAAAAATTGAATGAATACAAAGAGATTTTGCTTCACAAGGAAGTACACAAAAATTAAACATTGTGAAAATTATGGGATCCCAGCGTTTGCGCTAAAATTATTTCCGCACACGCGCACTATCGCCACTTCACTTCACCTCACTGTCATGGCCGGACACTGTCATAACCGCTTAAAATCTTTCATTCCACGTGCTTTCGACCTAAAGATGTTTCAGCCCGCACGCATTTTTCGCCACTTCAAAATCTGCCACTGTCATATCTGCCACTGTCTTTACACCTAAACAAGCATACCAACCTACTGGTTATCACTTTAACGGAACTTCAATAAAAAAACGCTAAAAACGGTATTACGTACCCTAGAAAAATACGAATGTTTGCCCCGCGGGTTAGAAATACGTACATTCGCCCCGCGGGTTAGAAACACGTACCCTAGGTTAGGTTAGGATGGGTAGGAAGAGTTTCATTAAAGTTGATAACCAGTAAAATGGTACGCCTCGTGTCTGATTCTGACGTGGGCTGAAACAGAGTTTAGGCAGAATGTCACTGGCAGATATGACAGTGGCTGGTGTGACGGAGGAACGCTATGATTGTTCGCTGTTAAAAAAAGGTACCGTAGGTAGATATTCGGAACAGCTTGTGGCTGATAAGACAGTTGGCGGAGATGAAAGGGGCTGATCTGACATTAGCTATAAAAGAATTTATCGCTAGGGACCAGCAATCACGCAGAATGAGTTCATGTTTAATTACATGTAAACAAATCATAATACTCAATTGAACTGGGGTTGAGCTCCAGGCCAGGACATCTCCTTAACCGAGGTAGGTTATTACGGCACGACCAGTCGTCGAGGGATCTTGCGTTATCGTCCCCATGTTGGTCGTGTTGTGAGAGTGTGCCGAAGTGTGGCATCGCTAGAAGAAGAATGGGCATGTCTGCTATGGGAGTTACAAAGCCATCTATGGCAGTTACAAAGCCAAAAACGCAAACAATAACGTATCCGATGCCAACTCTAGATTATGTGAAAGAAACATTAGAGACGTCAAAGTGTTTTTACGCTTCGATTTGCAAACGTATACATGAAACTAAGACATAGTCCTGAACACTTCGAAGAGATTGTTCCAAATTTTTAGTCTTTCGTTAGGCAAGTGCTTTCTGGAGTACCAATACAATATTTTACACGAATGTTGTATTAGTGCTTGTCATGACATATGACGAACATCACGCATGACAAGGTATACAGCCTTAGAAGGCCCCGGTGGCAAAATACATACACCAAATGTCAGCGCCAAGGATAGCGACCCATTGACATATGGTGTATTTAATTTTGTCACCGGGGCCTTCTAAGGCTGTATACCTTGTCATGCATGATGTTCGTCATATGTCTTGGCAAGCACTAATACAATTTTCGTGTAAAATATTGTATTGGTACTCCAGAAAGCCCTTGCCTAACGAAAAACTAAAAATTTGGAACAGTCCCTCAGAAGTGTTTCTAACCCGCGGGGCAAAGGTACGTATTTCTAACCCGCGGGGCAAACATACGTATTTTTTCTAGGGTACGTAATGCCGTATTTTAACGTTTTTTATTGAAGTTTCATTAAAGTGATAACCAGTAGGTTGGTACGCCTGTTTAGCTGTAATGACAATGGCAGATATGACAGTGGTAGATTTTGAAGTGACGGAAAAAGCGTGTGGGCTGAAATATCGTTTTGGTCGAAAGCCCGTGTGATGAAAGATTTTTAACGGTTATGACAGTGTCCGGCTATGACAGTGAAGTGAAGTGAAGTGGCGATTCTGCGCGTGTGCGGAAACAATTTTAGCGCGAACGCTGGGCTCCCATCTGTCGCACACAGCTTCGAGTATTTGAGACACGTGTTATCCAACGAGGCGACACAACCGAACCCTCTGAAAGTCCAGGTCAATTCACATGCTTGTAGACTATCAAATGTTGAAGGAAGTTTACAGTTTCGTGAAATCATATACAGTAGATTCACCCAAATTTCATTGGTGCATTTGCGCCATTGTGCGCTTTACGAGAGACAAGTAGAAAATTTCACTTGGATTATGATCATGAAGTATGTTTTAAGACCCGTGAAAATCAATTCTGAAGTGATAAATATTGAAATTGCCTTACCCATATTTTGAAACGATATTGACAGATGCTACCAATTTTGGTGAAGCAGTAGTGTTGTCTCAAAAATACATCAGGACTTTCATACTTGTCAAACTCAGCCCAAAAACGTTACACCACGATAAATAAAGAAGTACTGGTTGGTATATTTAGTATATAACAATTTAGATTAAGCGAATATGTACTGGGTGGTAGTTCCAGATTCGCACTGACCATAAGTCATTGTTAAAGATGTACTACATTTTACCCCATCAAAATTATGTAATCAATTTATACCCGTAGAACAGGGTCCGCTTGATAACGTGAGTGTCATTTAAAGCGGCAAAAATATTATCTATTTTTGTAGAGCGTACGATTAACTACCGTCCGAAGAAAACAGCACGAATGACTTGTATTTTGAAGAAGAAGGTCTATCACAGCCTCACTCCATGTACCGGCTGCCCCATTGAGTTGTTGTCATTCCGAACATTTGCTCGGGGGAGTGGTTATATTCTGCTTGGTCAGACACAAGACATACGTGCCAACAAAACAATGTTTTCTCAGTTATTTTCCGATTATTTTTCAATCAAAAAGTAATAACATATTGTGAGATATTAACGCTACCTTAGCAAAACGAAGTGGTGGATGTTTCAAACTGGAATGCTCCTTTAAAGCTTCAGGGGAAAAGTTATGCCAGTCAGTATCATTGCATGCCTACAGAGATGAGCCTGTATAATTGTTCAATCATTCACAAGCCTGGCAAATACAATTACATATATGATTGTCACTCGCAACTCCCATTATCTGATACAAAAGCTGATTTAGAAATAACTCAGTAATGATTGTCTCTCGCGACTTCCATTATCTGATACAAAATATAATTTTGAAACAACTTATTAATGATTGTCTCTCGCGACTTCCATTATTTGATACAAAAGATGATTTAGAAACAAATTATTAATGATTGTCTCTCGCGACTTCCATTATCTGATACAAAAGATGATTTAGAAACAACTCGTTTTGTTGATGAAAGACTCTAGTCGTACAAAGAGTCAACCAAAGATATAAGTAAGGTGGCCGAAAAAGATCTACAGTTATCCCAAATCGGGCTTCACGGCACGTATGGCATAACAGCGGCCAAAGGAACAGCTGTCATTAGATCACAACAGCACCATGTGCAGGAACAGGGTAGTTATAACACACTATTATGCGTCAATCATCACTATATATCCGCTATGACAGGCATTGTTTGTTCATTAGAGTGTTATCCAAAAATAGACGAACACATAAATAACTTCATAAAAGCCTGTAATGAGTGCTCAGTGAATGCCAGAATCCAAAAGCAAACGTCAAAGAGCGAGAGGCCGAGACCCTGAAACAAATGGTCGAGATTTCACATTGACCACTGTTTCTTTCAAATGAGATCATTCTAGTGGTCGTTTTTGCCCTTACTCATTACAGTGAGGCGATGGTAATCAAGAATGTTGCAATTGCGTTAATTCTTCCATAACGTCAGACAATAGCAGCCCATTCACGACTGAGGAGTTTCAAATTACTAAGCACAGAAAGCCATAGAGCATGTGTGGTCACCAGCATATCGTCCAAGTTCAAATGGTCAAGCTGAAACAAGAGAAGTCATGATAAAATTCGGCCTGTAAAATGCGATAGGGAGTGTAAAAGAAAGAATAGAACACGTGTTGTTGCACTGCAGTAACACTCTGCACACTGTAACGATGATTGCCTCCAAATATTCTCAACAGTTTTCTATGTAATCAAAAAATAGGGCATTTATCCATGGTATACACCTGAAAGAACCCATTAGAATCCTGTTAATATGCCAATGATTAAGTGAAGGACCATGTCTATACATTAAATTTAACAGAATGCCCTGAGTGGCTCGAGAAAAGTTGTTCGCAAACGAATATGTATTTATATCTGTAAGTGACATTTATCCAAATTAGATGCCATCTG
>SDVV010010671.1:0-16153 GCA_016164225.1 Gammarus roeselii
TCCATCAGCGTAACATGTTCTATCCAAATATCTAATGATGAGCAGCACGTCTTCGTCAGCGTAACATGTTGTATCATAAGACATAATGATGAGCAGCATGTCTTCGTCAGCGTAACATGTTCTATCGTAATACATAATGATGAGCAGCACGTCTTCGTCAGCGTTACATGTTCTATCATAATACATATTGATGAGCAGCACGTCTTCGTCAGCGTAACACGTTCTATCATAATACATAATAATGAGAAGCACGTCTTCGTCAGCGTGAAATAATCTATCATAATACATAAGGATGATCAGCACGTCATCGTCAGCGTGACATGTTCCATCACAATACATGATGATGAGCAGCACGTCTTCGTCAACGTGACATGTTCTATCATAATACATAGTGATGAGCAGCACGTCTTTGTCATCGTAACATATTCTATCATAATACATAGGGATGAGCAAAGCGTCTTCGTCAGCACTACATGTTCTGTCATAATGCATAATGATGAGCAGCACGTCTTCGTCAGCGTAACATGTTAGGTCATAATACATAAAAATGAGCAGCACGTCTTCGTTAGCGTAACATGTTCTATCGAAAAACATAAATATGAGCAGCACGTCTTCGTCAGCGTAACATTTTCTGTCATAATACAAAAAGATGAGCAGCACCTCTTCGTCAGCGTAACATGTTCCATCATAATACATGATGATGAGCAGCACGTCTTCGTCAGCGTAACATGTTCTGTCATAATACATAATGATTAGCAGCACGTCTATGTCAGCGTTACATGTTCTGTCCTAATACATAATGATAAGCAGCACGTCTTCGTCAGCGTAACATATCAGTCATAATACATAAGGATGAACAGCACGTCTCCATCAGCGTAACATGTTCTATCATAATACATAATGTTGAGCAGCACGTCTTCGCCAGCAAAACATGTTCTGTCATGATACATAATGATGAGCAGCACGTCTTCGTCAGCGCTACATGTTCTGTCATAATACATAAAGATGAGCAGAACGTCTTCATCAGCGTAACATTTTCTATCATAATACATAGAGTTGAGCAGCACGTCTTCGTCAGCGTAACATGTTCTATCATAATACATAATGATGAGCAGCACGTCTTCGTCAGCATAACATGTTCTGTCATGATACATAATGATGAGCAGCAAATTTTCGTCAGCGCTACATGTTCTGTCATAATATAAAAAGATGAGCAGCACGTCTTCGTCAGCGTAACATATTCTGTCATAATACAAAAAGATGAGCAGCACCTCTTCGTCTGCGTAAAATGTTCTATCATAAAACATGATGATGAACAGCACTTCTTCGTCAGTATAACATGTTCTGTCATAATACATAAAAAATAGCAGCACATCTACGTCAGCGCTACATGTTCTGTCATAATACATAATGATAAGCAGCACATCTTCGTCAGCGCTACATGTTCTGTCATAATACATAAAGATGAGCAGAACGTCTTCGTCAGCGTAACATTTTCTATCATAATACATAGAGTTGAGCAGCACGTCTTCGTCAGCGTAACATGTTCTATCATAATACATAATGATGAGCAGCACGTCTTCGTCAGCATAACATGTTCTGTCATGATACATAATGATGAGCAGCAAATCTTCGTCAGCGCTACATGATCTGTCATAATACAAAAAGATGAGCAGCACGTCTTCGTCAGCGTAACATATTCTGTCATAATTCAAAAAGATGAGCAGCACCTCTTCGTCTGCGTAAAATGTTCTATCATAAAACATGATGATGAGCAGCACGTCTTCGTCAGTATAACATGTTCTGTCATAATACATAATGATTAGCAGCACATCTACGTCAGCGCTACATGTTCTGTCATAATACATAATGATGAGCAGCACGTCTTCGTCAGCGTAACATGTTCAGTCAAGATACATTATGATGAACAGCAGGTCTTCGTCAGAGTGACATGTTCTATCATAATACATAATGATGAGCAGCACGTCTTCGTCAGCGCTACATGTTCTGTCATAATGCATAATGATGAGCAGCACGTCTTCGTCAGCGTAACATGTTCTGCCATAATACATAATGATGAGCAGCCCGTCTTCGTCAGCGTAACATGTTCTATCATAATACAAAATGATGAGCAGCACGTCTTCGTCAGCATAACATGTTCTGTCACGATACCTAAAGATGAGCAGCACGTCTTCGTCAGCGCTAGATGTTCTGTCATAATACATGATGATGAGCAGCACGTCTTCGTTAGCGTAACATACTCAATCATAATACATAATGATGAGCAGCACCTCTTCGTCAGTGTAACATGTTCTATCAAAACACATGATGATGAGCAGAACGTCTTCCTTAGCATAACATGATCTGTCATATCACATAATGATGAGCAGCACGTCTTCGTCAACGTAACATGTTCTATCATAATGAATAATGATGAGCAGCACGTCTTCGTTAGCGTAATATATTCTATCAAAAAAACATAATGATGAGCAGCACGTCTTCATCAGCGTAGCATGTTCAGTCAAACATAATGATGAGCAGCACGTCTTCGTCAGCGTAACATGTTCGATCATAATACATGATGATGAGTAGCACGTCTTCGTCAGCATAACATGTTCTGTCATGATACATAATGATGAGCAGCACGTCTTTGTCAGCGCTACATATTCTGTCATAATACATAAAAAGGAGAAGCCCGTCTTTGTCAGCGTAACATGTTCTATCATGATACATAAAGTTGAGCAGCACGTCTTCGTCAGCGTAACATGTTCTGTCATAATACATAATGATGAGCAGCACGTCTACGTCAGCGCTACATGTTCTGTCATAATACAAAATGATGAGCAGCACGTCTTCGTCAGCGCAACATGTTCAGTCATAATACATAATGATGAGCAGCACAAGTTCGTCAGCGTAACATGTTCTATCATAATACATAATGATGAGCAGCACGTCTCCGTCAGCGTAACATGTTCAGTCAAAATACATAATGATGAACAACAGGTCTTCGTCAGCGTGACATGTTCTATCATAATACATAATGATTAGCAGCACGTCTACGTCAGCGCTACATGTTCTGTCATAATACATAATGATGAGCAGCACGTCTTCGTCAGTGTAACATGTTCAGTCAAAATACATAATGATGAACAGCATGTCATCGTCAGCATACATGTTCTATCACAATACATAATGATGAGAAGCACGTCTTCGTTAGCGTAACATGTTCTGTCATAATACATAACGATGAGCAGCATGTATTTGTCAGTGTAACATGTTTTGGCATAATACATAATGATGAGGAACACGTCTTCGTCAGCGTAACATGGTCTGTCATAATACCTAATGATGAGCAGCACGTCTTCGTCAGCGTAACCTGTTCAAGCATAATACATAATGATGAGCAGCATGTCTTCGTCATCATACATGTTTTATCATAATACACAATGATGATCAGCACGTCTTTGTCAGTGTAACATGTTCTGTAAAATACATATTGATGAGCAGCACGTCTTCGTCAGCGTAACATTTTCGGTCATAATACATAATGAAGAGCAACCCGTCTTCGTCAGCTGAACATGTTTTGTCATAATATAAAATGCATGAGCGGCACGTATTCGTCAGCGTAACATGTTTTGTCATACTACATTATGATGAGCAGCACTTCTTCGTCAGCTTAACATGTTCTGTCATAATACATGATGGTGAGCTGCATGTCTTCGTTAGCTTAACATGTTCTGCCATAATACAAGATGCTCAGCTGCATGTCTTCGTCAGTGTAACATGTTCTATCATAATGCCTAATGATGAGCAGCACGTCTTCGTCAGCGTAACATGTTTTACCATAATATATAATGAATGAGCGGCACGTCCGCGTCAGCGTAACATGTTCTGTCATAATACATGATGATGAGCAGTACGTCTTCGTCAGCGTAACCTGTTGTCATAATACATGATGATGAGCAGCAAGTTTTCGTCAGCATAACATGTTCAGTCATAATACATGATGATGAGCTGCACGTCTTCGTCAGCGTAACATGTTCTGTCATAATACATAATGATGAGCAGCACGTCTACATCAGCGTTACATGTTCTGTCATAATACAAAATGATGAGCAGCACGTCTTCGTCAGCGCAACATGTTCAGTCATAATACATAATGATGAGCAGCACATCTTCGTCAGCGTAACATGTTCTGTCATAATACATAATGATGAGCAGCACGTCTTCGTCAGCGTAACAGGTTCCGTCATAAAACATAATGATGAGAAGCACGTCTTCGTCAGCGTAACATGTTCTATCATTATACATAATGATGAGCAGCACGTCTTCGTCAGCAAAACATGTTCTGTCATGATACATAATGATGAGCAGCACGTCTTCGTCAGCGCTAGATGTTCTGTCATAATACATGATGATGAGCAGCACGTCTTCGTTAGCGTAACATACTCTATCATAATACACAATGATGAGCAGCACCTCTTGGTCAGTGGAACATGTTCCATCAAAACACATAATGATGAGCAGAACGTCTTCGTCAGCATAACATGATCTGTCATATCACAATGTGATGAGCAGCACGTCTTCGTCAACGTAACATGTTCTATCATAATAAATAATGATGAGCAGCACGTCTTCGTTAGCGTAATATGTTCTATAAAAAAAAACATAATTATGAGCAACACGTCTTAATCAGCGTAACATGTTCAGTCATACATAATGATGAGCAGAACGTCTTCGTCAGCGTAACATGTTTTATCATAATACATGATGATGAGTAGCACGTCTTCGTCAACATAACATGTTGTGTCGTGATACATAATGATGAGCAGCACGTCTTCGTCAGCGCTACATATTCTGTCATAATACATAAAGAGGAGCAGCACGTCTTTGTCAGCGTTACATGTTCTATCATGATAAATAAGTTGAGCAGCACGTCTTCGTCAGCGTAACATGTTCTGTCATAAAACATAATGATGAGCAGCACGTCTACGTCAGCGCTACATGTTCTGTCATAATACATAATGATGAGCAGCACGTCTTCGTCAGCGTAACATGTTCAGTCATAATACATATTGATGAGCAGCACAAGTTCGTCAGCGTAACATGTTCTATCATAATACATAATGATGAGAAGCACGTCTTCGTCAGCGTAACATGTTCAGTCAAAATACATAATGATGAACAGCAGATCTTCGTCAGCGTGACATGTTCTAGCATAATACATAATGATTAGCAGCACGTCTACGTCAGCGCTACATGTTCTGTCATAATACATAATGATGAGCAGCATGTCTTCGTCAGCGAAACATGTTCAGTCAAAATACATAATGATGAACAGCATGTCTTCGTCAGCATACATGTTCTATCAAAATACATAATGATGAGCAGCACGTCTACGTCAGCGTAACATGTTCTGTCATAATACATAACGATGAGCAGCATGTATTTGTCAGCGTAACATGTTCTGTCATAATACATAATGATGAGGAGCACGTCTTCGTCAGCGTAACATGGTCTGTCATAATACCTAATGATGAGCAGCACGTCTTCGTCAGCGTAACATGTTCAAGCATAATACATAATGATGAGCAGCATGTCTTCGTCAGCATACATGTTCTATCATAATACACAATGATGAGCAGCACGTCTTCGTCAGCGTAACATGTTCTATCATAATTCATAATGATGAGCAGCACGTCTTCGTCAGCGTAAATTGTTCTATCATTATACATAATGATGAACAGCACGTTTTTGTCAGTGTAACATGTTCTGTGAAATACATATTGATGAGCAGCACGTCTTCCGTCAGCGTAACATGTTCTGTCATAATACATAATGATGAGCAGCACGTCTTCGTCAGGGTAACATGTTTTATCACAATACACAATGATGAGCGGCACGTCTTTGTCATTGTAACATGTTCTGTCATAATACATAATGATGAGCAGCACGTCTTCGTCAGCGAAACATGTTCTGTCATAATACATAATGATAAGCAGCACGTCTTCATCAGTGTAACATGTTTTGTCATACTACATGATGATGAGCAGCACTTCTTCGTCAGCTTAACATGTTCTGTCATAATACATGATGATGAGCTGCATGTCTTCGTCAGCTTAACATGTTCTGTCATAATACAAGATGCTCAGCTGCATGTCTCCGTCAGCGTAACTTTTTCTATCATAATTCCTAATGATGAGCAGCACGTCTTCGTCAGCGTAACATGTTCTATCATAATATATAATGAATGAATGGCACGTCCGCGTCAGCGTAACATGTTCTGTCATAATACATGATGATGAGCATGACGTCTTCGACAGCGTAATATGTTGTCATTATACATACTGATGAGCAGCACGTCTTCGCCATCGTAATATGTTCTGTCATATTACATGATGATGAGCAGCAAGTTTTCGTCAGCATAACATGTTCTGTCATAATACATAATGATGAGCTGCACGTCTTCGTCAGCGTAACATGTTCTGTCATAATACATAATGATTTGCAGCACGTCTTCGTCAGCGTAACATATTCTATCATAATACATAAAGTTAAGCAGCACGTCTACGTCAGCGTACAGTGTTCTGTCATAATACATAATGATAAGCAGCACGCCTTGATCAGCGTAACATGTTCTATCATAATACACGATGATGATCAACACCTCTTCGTCAGCGTAACATGTTATATCATAATTCATAATGATGAGCAGCACGTCTTCGTCAGCGTAACATGTTTTGTCGTAATACATATTGATGAACAGCACGTCTTCGTCAGCGTAACATGTTTTGTCGTAATACATATTGATGAACAGCACGTCCTCGTCGACGTTAAGTGTTCTATCATAATACATAATGATGAACAGCACGTCTTTGTCGGTGTAACATGTTTTGTAAAAAAACATAATGATGAGCAGCAACTCTTCGTCAGCGTAACATGTTCTATCATAATTCATAATGATGAGCAGCACGTCTTCGTCAGCGTAACATGTTTTGTCGTAATACATATTGATGAACAGCACGTCCTCGTCAGCGTAAAATGTTCTATCATAATACATAATGATGATCAGCACGTCTTTGTCAGTGTAACCTGTTCTGTAAAACACATAATGATGAGCAGCACGTCTTCGTCAGCGTAACATGTTCTGTCATAATACATAATGATGAGCAGCACATATTCGTCAGCGAAACATGTTCTGTCATAATAAATAATGATGAGCAGCACGTCTTCGTCAGCGTATCAGGTTCTGTCATAAAACATAATGATGAGAAGCACGTCTTCGTCAGCGTAACATGTTCTATCATTATACATAATGATGAGCAGTACATCTTCGTCAGCGTAACATGTTCTGTCATAATACATAATGATGAGCAGCACGTCTTCGTCAGCGTGACATGTTCTGTCATAATACATAATGATGAGCAGCACGTCTTCGTCAGCGTATCAGGTTCTGTCATAAAACATAATGATGAGAAGCACGTCTTCGTCAGCGTAACATGTTCTATCATTATACATAATGATGAGCAGTACATCTTCGTCAGCGTAACATGTTCTGTCATAATACATAATGATGAGCAGCACGTCTTCGTCAGCGTGACATGTTCTGTCATAATACATAATGATGAGCAGCACGTCTTCGTCAGCGTATCAGGTTCTGTCATAAAACATAATGATGAGAAGCACGTCTTCGTCAGCGTAACATGTTCTATCATTATACATAATGATGAGCAGTACATCTTCGTCAGCGTAACATGTTCTGTCATAATACATAATGATGAGCAGCACGTCTTCGTCAGCGTGACATGTTCTATCATAATACATAATGATAAGCAGCATGTCTTCATCAGCGTGACATGTTTTATCATAATACATAATTATGAGCAGCACGTCTTCGTTAGCGTATCAGGTTCTGTCATAAAACATAATGATGAGAAGCACGTCTTCGTCAGCGTAACATGTTCTATCATTATACATAATGATGAGCAGTACATCTTCGTCAGCGTAACATGTTCTGTCATAATACATAATGATGAGCAGCACGTCTTCGTCAGCGTGACATGTTCTGTCATTATACATAATGATGAGCAGCACGTCTTCGTCAGCATAACAGGTTCCGTCATAAAACATAATGATGAGAAGCACGTCTTCGTCAGCGTAACATGTTTTGTCATAATACATAATGATGAGCAGCACGTCTTCGTCAGCAAAACATGTTCTGTCATGATACATAATGATGAGCAGCACGTCTTCGTCATCGTAACATATTCTGTCATAATACAAAAAGATGAGCAGCACCTCTTCGTCAGCGTAAATTTTTCTCTCATAATACATGATGATGAGCAGCACATCTTCGTCAGTATAACATGTTCTGTCATAATACATAATGATAAGCAGCACGTCTACGTCAGCGCTACATGTTCTGTCATAATACAGAATGATGAGCAGCACGTCTTCGTCAGCGTAACATGTTCAGGTAAAATACATAATGATGAACAGCAGGTCTACGTCAGCGTGACATGTTCTATCATAATACATAATGATGAGCAGCACGTCTTCGTCAGCGCTACATGTTCTGTCATAATGCATAATGATGAGCAGCCCGTCTTCGTCAGCGTAACATGTTCTATCATAATACATAATGATGTGCAGCACGTCTTCGACAGCACAACATGTTCTGTCATGATACCTAATGATGAGCAGCACGTCTTCCTCAGCGCTAGATGTTCTATCATAATAAATAATGATGAGCAGCACGTCTTCGTTAGCGTAATATGTTCTATAAAAAAAACATAATGATGAGCAGCACGTCTTCATTAGCGTAACATGTTCAGTCATACATAATGATGAGCAGCACGTCTTCGTCAGCGTAACATGTTCTATCATAATACATGATGATGAGTAGCACGTCTTCGTCAGCATAACATGTTGTGTCGTGATACATAATGATGAGCAGCAGGTCTTCGTCAGCGCTACATATTGTGTCATAATACATAAAGAGGAGCAGCACGTCTTTGTCAGCGTTACATGTTTTATCATGATACATAAAGTTGAGCAGCACGTCTCGTCAGCGTAACATGTTCTGTCATAATACATAATGATGAGCAGCGTCATAATACATAATGATGAGCATGTTACGCTGACGAAGAGGTGCTGCTCATCATTGTGTATTATCATAGAACATGTATGCTGACGAAGACATGCTGCTCATCATTATGTATTATGGTTGAACATGTTACGCTGACGAAGACGTGCTGCTCATCATTAGGTATTATGACAGACCATAGTACGCTGACGAAGACGTGCTCCTCATCATTATGTATTATGACAGCACATGTTACGCTGACAAATACATGCTGCTCATCGTTATGTATTATGACGGAACATGTTACGCTGACGTAGACGTGCTGCTCATCATTATGTAATTTGATAGAACATGTATGCTGACGAAGACATGCTGTTCATCATTATGTATTTTGACTGAACATGTTACGCTGACGAGACGTGCTGCTCAACTTTATGTATCATGATAGAACATGTAACGCTGACAAAGACGTGCTGCTCCTCTTTATGTATTATGACAGAATATGTAGCGCTGACGAAGACGTGCTGCTCATCATTATGTATCACGACACAACATGTTATGCTGACGAAGACGTGCTACTCATCATCATTTATTATGATACAACATGTTACGCTGACGAAGACGTGCTGCTCATCATTATGTATGACTGAACATGTTACGCTGATGAAGACGTGCTGCACATCATTATGTTTTTTTTATAGAACATATTACGCTAACGAAGACGTGCTGCTCATCATTATTTATTATGATAGAACATCTAGCGCTGAGGAAGACGTGCTGCTCATCATTAGGTATCATGACAGAACATGTTGTGCTGTCGAAGACGTGCTGCTCATCATTATGTATTATGATAGAACATGTTACGCTGACGAAGACGGGCTGCTCATCATTATGTATTATGACAGAACATGTAACGCTGACGATGACGTGCTGCTCATCATTATGCATTATGACAGAACATGTTGCGCTGACGAAGACGTGCTGCTCATTATTATGTATTATGATAGAACATGTCACGCTGACGAAGACCTGCTGTTCATCATTATGTATTTTACCTGAACATGTTACGCTGACGAAGACGTGCTGCTCATCATTCTGTATTATGACAGAACATGTAGCGCTGACGTAGACGTGCTGCATATCATTATGTATTATGACAAAACATGTTATACTGACGAAGATGTGCTGCTCATCATCATGTATTATGATAGAAAATTTTACGCTGACGAAGAGGTGCTTTTCATCTTTTTGTATTATGACAGAATATGTTACGATGACGAAGACGTGCTGCTCATCATTATATATCATGACAGAACATGTTTTGCTGACGAAGACGTGCTGCTCATCATTATGTATTATGATAGAACATGTTACGCTGACGAAGACGTGCTGCTCATCATTATGTATAATGACAGAACATGTAACGCTGACGGAGAGGTGCTGCTCATAATTTTGTATTATGATAAAACATGTCACGCTGATGAAGACATGCTGCTTATCATTATGTATTATGATAGAACATGTCACGCTGACGAAGACGTGCTGCTCATCATTATGTATTATGACAGAACATGTTACGCTGACGAAGACGTGCTGCTCATCATTATGTATTATGACAGAACATGTTACGCTGACGAAGATGTACTGCTCATCATTATGTATAATGATAGAACATGTTACGCTGACGAAGACGTGCTTCTTATCATTATGTTTTATGACAGAGCCTGATACGCTGACGAAGGCGTGCTGCTCATCATTATGTATTATGACAGAACATGTTACGCTGACGATGACGTGCTGCTCATCATTATAAATTATGATAGAACTTGTTGCCCTGACAAAGACGTGCTGCTCATCATTATTTATTATGACAGAACATGTTTCGCTGACGAATATGTGCTGCTCATCATTATGTATCATGACAGAACATGTTACGCTGACGAAGACGTGCTGCTCATCATTATGTATTTTACAGAACAGGTTACACTGACAAAGACGTGCTGATCATCATTATGTATTATGATAGAACATTTTACGCTGACGAGGACGTGCTGTTCATCAATATGTATTACGACAAAACATGTTACGCTGACGAAGACGTGCTGCTCATCATTATGAATTATGATAGAACATGTTACGTTGACGAAGAGTTGCTGCTCATCATTATGTTTTTTACAAAACATGTTACACCGACAAAGACGTGCTATTCATCATTATGTATTATGATAGAACACTTAACGTCGACGAGGACGTGCTGTTCATCAATATGTATTACGACAAAACATGTTACGCTGACGAAGACGTGCTGCTCATCATTATGTATCATGATAAAACATGTTACGCTGACAAATACGTGTTGTTCGTCATTATGCATTATGAACGAACATGTTACGCTGACGAATACGCGCTGTTCATCAATATGTATTACGACAAAACATGTTACGCTGACGAAGACGTGCTGCTCATCATTATGAATTATGATATAACATGTTACGCTGATGAAGAGGTGCTGATCATCATCGTGTATTATGATAGAACATGTTACGCTGATCAAGACGTGCTGCTTATCATTATGTATTATGACAGAACATAATACGCTGACGAAGACGTGCTGCTCATCATCATGTCTTATGAAAGAACACTGTACGCTGACGAAGACATGCTGCTTAACTTTATGTATTATGATAGAATATGTTACGCTGACGAAGACGTGCTGCAAATCATTATGTATTATGACAGAACATGTTACGCTGACGAAGACGTGCAGCTCATCATTATGTATTATGACAGAACATGTTATGCTGACGAAAACTTGCTGCTCATCATCATGTAAAATGACAGAACATATTACGATGGCGAAGACGTGCTGCTCATCAGTATGTATAATGACAACATATTACGCTGTCGAAGACGTCATGCTCATCATCATGTATTATGACAGAACATGTTACGCTGACGCGGACGTGCCATTCATTCATTATAACATGTTCTATCATAAAAAATAATGATGAGCAGCGCGTCTTCGTTAGCGTAATATGTTCTATCATAATGCCTAATGATGAGCAGCACGTCTTCGTCAGCGTATCATGTTCTATCATAATATATAATGAATGAGCGGCACGTCCGCGTCAGCGTAACATGTTCTGTCATAATACAGGATGATGAGCATGACGTCTTCGTCAGCGTAACATGTTGTCATTTTACATACTGATGAGCAGCACGTCTTTGCCATCGTAATATGTTCTGTCATAATACATGATGATGAACAGCAAGTTTTCATCAGCATAACATGTTCTCTCATAATACATAATGATGAGCTGCACGTCTTCGTCAGCGTAACATGTTCTGTCATAATACATAATGATGAGCAGCACGTCTTCGTCAGCGTAACATGTTTTGTCGTAATACATATTGATGAACAGCCCGTCTTCGTCAGTGTAAAATGTTCTATCATAATACATAATGATGAACAGCACGTCTTTGTCAGTGTAACATGTTCTGCAAAATACATTATGATGAGCCGCACGTCTTGATCAGCGTAACATGTTCTATCATATTACACGATGATGATCAGCACCTCTTCGTCAGCGTAACATGTTTTATCATAATTCATAATGATGAGCAGCACGTCTTCGTCAGCGTAACATTTTTTGTCGTAATACATATTGAAGAACAGCACGTCCTCGTCAGCGTAAAATGTTCTATCATAATACATAATGATGAACAGCACGTCTTTGTCAGTGTAACATGTTCTGCAAAATACATAATGATGAGCCGCAAGCCTTCGACCAGCGTAACATGTTCGTTCATAATGCATAATGATGAACAGCAAGTCTTTGTCAGCGTAACATGTTCTATCATAATACATAATGATGAGCAGCACATCTTCGTCAGCGTAACATATTCAGTCATAATAAATAATGATGAGCAGCACGTCTTTGTCAGCGCAACAAGTTCTATCATTATACATAATGATAAGCAGCACGTCTTCGTCAGCGTAACATGTTCTGTCATAAAACATAATGTTGAGCAGCACGTCTACGTCATTGTAACATGTTCTATCATAATACATAATGATGAGCAGCACGTCGTCGTCAGCGAAACATGTTCTGTCATAATACATAATGATAAGCAGCATGTCTTCGTCAGCATAACATGTTTTGTTATAATACATAATGATGAACAGCATTTCTTCGTCAGGGTAACATGTTTTATCACAACACACAATGATCAGCAGCACGTCTTCTTCATTGTAACATGTTCTATCATAATACATAATGATGAGCAGCACGTCGTCGTCAGCGAAACATGTTCTGTCATAATACATAATGATAAGCAGCAGGTCTTCATCAGCGTAACATGTTCTATCATAATACATGATAATGAGCAGCACCTCTTCGTCCGCGTAACATGTTCTATCACAATACATAATGATGAGCTGCACGTCTTCGTCAGCGTAACATGTTTTGTTATAATACATAATGATGAACAGCATTTCTTCGTCAGGGTAACATGTTTTATCACAACACACAATGATCAGCAGCACGTCTTCGTCATTGTAACATGTTCTATCATAATAAATAATGATGAGCAGCACGTCGTCGTCAGCGAAACATGTTTTGTCATAATATAAAATGCATGAGCGGCACATCTCCGTCAGCGTAACATGTTTTGTTTTACTACATGATGATGAGCAGCACTTCTCCGTCAGCGTAACATCTTCTGTCATAATACATGATGATGAGCTGCATGTCTTTGTCAGCTTAACATGTTCTGTCATAATGCATGATGCTCAGCTGCATGTCTTCGTCAGCGTAACATGTTCTGTCATAATACATGATGATGAGCAGGGCGTCTTCGTCAGCGTAACATGTTGTAATTATACATATTGATGAGCAGCACGTCTTCGTCAGCGTAACACTTTCTATCATAATACACAATAATGAGCAGCACGTCTTCGTCAGGGTGACATGTTCTGTCTTAATGAATAATGATAAGCAGCACGTCTTCGCCAGCGTAACATGTTATATCATAATACATAATGATGAGCAGCACGTCTTCGTCAACGTAACATGTTAAGTCATAATACATAATGATGAACAGAACGTCTTCGTCAGCGTAACATGTTCTATCATAATACATAATGATGAGCAGCACGTCTTCATCAGCATAACATGTTCTGTCATGATCCATAATGATAAGCAGCACGTCTTCGTCAGTGCTTCATGTTCTGTCATTATACATACAGATGAGCAGCACGTCTTCGTCAGCGAAACATGTTCTATCATAATACATAATGATGAGCAGCACGTCTTCGTCAGTATAACACGTTCTGTGATGATACATAATGATGAACAGCATGTCTTCGTCAGCGCTACATATTCTGTCATAATACTAAAAGATGAGCAGCACGTCTTCGTCAGCATAACATATTCCGTCATAATACAAAATGATGAGCAGCACCTCTTCGTCAGCGTAACATGTTCTATCATAATACATGATGATGAGCACCACGTCTTAGTCGGCATAACATGTTCTATCATAATACATAATGATTAGCCGCACTTCTGTGCAGCTCTACATGTTCTGTCACAATACATAATGATGAGCAGCACGTCTTCGTCAGCGTAACGTGTTCAGTCATGATACATAATGATGATCAGCACGTCATCGTCAGCGTAACATGTTCTATCATGATACATTATGATGAGCAGCACATCTTCGTCAGCATAACATGTTTTGTCATAATACATAGAGATGAGCAGCACGTCTTCGCCAGCGTAACATGTTCTCTCAAGAAACATGAAGTTGAGCAGCACGTCTTCGTCAGCGTAACATGTTCTGTCATAATACATGATGATGAGCAGCACGTCTTCATCATCGTAATATGTTCTGTCGTAATACATGATGATGAGCAGCAGTTCTTTGTCAGCGTAACATGTTCTATCATAATACATAATGATGAGCGGCACGTCTTTGTCAGCGTAACATGTTTTTATTATGATACATGATGATGGGCAGCACTTTTTCGCCATCGTAACATGTTCTGTCATAATACATGACGATGAACAGCAAGTCTTCCTTATCGTAACATGTGTTGTCATTATACATGATGATGAGCAGCACGTCTTCGCCATCGTAATATGTTCTGTCATAATACATTATGATGAGCAGCAAGTTTTCGTCAGCATAACATGTTCTGCCATAATACATAATGATGAGCAGCACGTTTTCGTCAGCGTTTCATTTCCTGACATAATACATAATGATAAGCAGCACGTCTTCGTCGGCGTAACATATTCTATCATAATACATAAAGTTGAGCAGCACGACTTCGTCAGCGTAACATGTTCTGTCATAATACATGATGATGAGCAGCACGTCTTCGTCAGCAACAACATATTCTGTCATAATACATAATGATGAGCAGCACGTCTTCGTCAGCGTAACATGTTCTGTCATAATACTTAATGATGAGCAGCACGTCTTCGTCAGCGCAACATATTCTGTCATAATACATAATGATGAGCAGCACGTCTTCGTCAGCGTAACATGTTCTGTCATAATACATAATGATGAGCGGCACGTCTTCGTCAGAGTAACAGTTTCTGTCATAATACATAATGATAAGCAGCACGTCTTGATCAGCGTAACATGTTCTTTCATAATACACAATGATGAGCAGCACCTCTTCGTCAGCGTAACATATTCTATCATAATTCATAATGATGAGCAGCACGTCATCGCCAGCGTAACATGTTTTGTCGTAATACATATTGATGAACAACATGGCCTCGTCAGCATAAAATGTTCAATCATAATACATTATGATGAACATCACGTCTTTGTCAGTGTAACATGTTCTGCAAAATACATAATGATGAGCAGCACGTCTTCGTCAGCGTAACATGTTCGTTCATAATGCATAATGATGAGCAGCACGTCTTTGTCAGCGTGACATGTTCTATCATAATACATAATGATGAGCAGCACATCTTCGTCAGCGTAACATGTTCTGTCATAATAAATAATGATGAGCAGCACGTCTTTGTCAGTGCAACATGTTCT
>SDVV010010672.1:0-16153 GCA_016164225.1 Gammarus roeselii
GAGCAGAGGAGAGAAGAAGGTTGAATGTTTTCGAGATGAAGTGTTTGAGGGGCATGGCTGGAGTAACGCTGAGAGACCGGATCACCAACGACGTGGTTTGAATCAGAACAGGGATGGTGAAGAAGTTGGAGAACAGAGTGGATTCGCGTGTATTGAGATGGTTCAGGCACATGGAGAGGATGGATGAAGGGAGATTGGTGAAAAGGGTGATGAATGCGGAGGCGAGTGATTGCAGGCCTAGAGAAATACCGAAGTTTGGGTGGATGGATGGCCTGAAGCAGGCGTTGGGAAGGAGAGACATGAATGTGGAGGTGGCGAGAGAGCGTGCAATGAACAGGCGTGAGTGACGCTGCTCTGATGTGCTTTGCCGCTCTTGGCATCCCGCTGTCGGGATGGTCGTGGGTGGGGGGGGCTGGCCATTATGACGCGGCGGGAGTAAATCAGTGAAAACTGTCGGGCCCTGCTGCTGACGACGGTTCCTTGGACTGCACTCGGGACCAAGAGTGTAAGTTGATTGGCTACCGGTCGGACCCTTTAGCACAAAAGGGCTAAGTTGTGTGAGTGTGATCGTATGAGGGTGTGAGGTGCACCTTGCCGTCGGCCACCCACCTTTCTGGGGGATGCAGCCTTGTGTCTGTATCTGTATCAGTCCCGCCTGTTATCAGCGAATTTAAATATATGTATTTCATGCTCGACTATATACTTACTTTGTACCAAATAACCTATTAGCTACAATCAGTACGGTTTCCTGGCTTTCGGGATTGCAGAACATACTTCATTAAAATTAACCGAAAATATTGATGCTGGTTTTGATAAAACTTAACAAAGCCTTCAATTGCGTGAACCATGAAATTTTCATAGAAAAATTACAACATTATGAAGTTAGTTCCATTGACAAAAAAAAATTAACAGTTGTCTTCTTGTTAGAAAACACCTAGTGAGTTCTAAAAAACAATCATCATCTCTCAGTACATTACGAATGGGAGTACCGGAAGTGTCGATCCTTGAGCATTTGCACTTCCTTATGTATATTCATGAGATTGTAAACTAGCTATAGGTTATTCAATGTCATTTTTCCCGATGATGCTCCATAGTTTATTCCACCGGAATAAAATCACAGCAGTACTATTAGGTATGGGAATAATCCAACTAATTCACATCCAATAGATTGACACTAAATATAAACACGACGCAGGCCATAACTTTTCCAGAAGGATAATAACCTCCCTAACACACAGGTCGAATTGGAAATCAACCCGTTGAAAATGCATCATAAACAATTTTTCTCGAATTAATAGTTTTACCTTGAAAAATCACGCTTCTCTTCTGTTGCCGGGAAATTATCCAAATCGTGAAGCATTCTTCACAAAATTCAGAGTTGCCCAACAACTCATGCATAATGTCTTATATACTACATCCTTATTCGTCCCTTTCTGACTTAGTGTATGAACGTGAATGCGTTTGCCAAAAAAACAAGCAAATATTTAATCATTCGTAACCAAAAGAGTGTCAATAGAACCTTCTCACATGCTAGCAGGCGTGACCACAAGCTGTTTCTCTTTTGGCAACGGAATATTTTCCCACGGTGTTATTCCAGTATCTGTTCATTGCATGTTATGCATTTTTTTCATAGCAATCGATAAATTGGGATTTTTTCATGAGAAATAACCATATGAATTATCGACATAACTATCGGGATTGGTAAGTTTACCGTTACTCGTCAACACAGTCCCAAATATTTCTAAAATAGCCTTCCTTAAACTTGAAATTCGATTGATTTGGTTTAATGGACGATATAATGACTTAAACTGAAATTGTATTGTTAAATTTGTACTTTCACAAATGATTGAATTACAATCATTTTCCTATTTGCAGTATATCATGCCAATATACCATAGAGACTTTCTTTTTAATATTTTCTTAGTCATACACTCATAATTTCTGTTATCATGTTCGTGTAGAAACCTGTTCAGCTATCAGACCCATCTGTTATGACTGATTGAAATATACTATTTCTGGGCATTTGTGTTTCCGTTTGCAAAACCAGATTAGATAAATGGCAATTAACAATGTTATATCGAACATTTTCTGCTTCGTTTTCTTATTAAATGTAAGTTGAAACAGCAAATTCTCCTAATTAGGTAACTGTCTGTTGACCTTATCAATTTTATTGACTTTTAATGAAATAAATAGTCAAATGTAACGTCTTTATCTGTCTTGACATGTTGAGCAATGGAGAATAAACCTAAACAATGGCAATTGATTGATGAGATGTAAAGATGAATTTACTCACTAACCTTAGTTATAAGTTAATACTACGGATATCACAATAGCAACTAGTGCCTTCAAAACAAAACGCTGATACTGACTTGATACATATTGCCTGGGTATTCTGACAATTCTGCAATTTGTTAGCGTGGCATAATATGTAAATAATGTCCCTTGCAATTTTAAATCCCTTAGATTCCTCAAATCCAACAAATGGAATACATAAAATGTAAAGTTAGGCAGTATGAATGTAAACGCAAGAAACCATAATTGATTTAACGCATGGGTAAGCCCGAACGTATATCACATTTGAGGTAGGTTCAAACAATGCAAATAGCTACGCCAAAACGCTACACATATACTAGACAGTTTATTGGTATACTTTTTAAATAAACCTATTGAAATTTTATTTTCCACAATCTTATCTGAGATTGTGTGTAACTATCAAATAATTAAATCCCTGATAAAATGTTCCGTTTCTGTCAGACACAGATTATTATTTCAGCTTCAAGATAGATCACTCGAAATAATATTGCGAGAGAAATACTTCCCTACCATTTTTGACCGCATTAGAATATTGAAAGGCTCAATTGACAGTGCCTGCATGGAACGTATGATGCCTCGTTGATGAAATCTATCAACACGTATTATCCATCAAAAAAGGTTCACTGCAGTTCAAGGTACTCGGTTTTGCCAATGCATTGTTTTATATTATTTCGAAATAATAAGGAACAAGCTCCAATTCACAACAAATGGATCAGTATAGCACGTGACATTAAATTCGTTTTAATCCACAGGACTTTGAGACATAATGTCTTCTCACTCAACGATGCCAAATATCATTGCAACTATTCATGCAATCAGATATCAGCTTACACAGAATTCAACACATGCATCTATACAACAAAACAGGGCACTTTTCTGGGAACTGAGGCATATTCTGCGCTGACCTGTTGCATTCATAACTGTCATTGTTCGCTTATCTGGCGTGCAGATTTTAAGCTACACAGTTTCCAGTACTACACTGTCAAGCGCTGTTAGATGGAAATGTGATCTGCAGCAATTGGATTGGAATTATATTGAGAAGGGAACGAGATAATGTTTCATGTACAGTTAGTCTTATGTTTAAATGTATCGTTGTTACTCATGGAAACTTCTTAATTGCGACGTTTTCATACGACGTTTCTGAGTGATTGTTTACAATGACTTAGTTACAATTAATTGTCGTGGAGAACCTTGCTTTGATTCAAAAAGTTGCAAGCAGGTCCGGTTTCCATACGAATTTCATAAGATGACACCCAATCAATCATATGTAATGAGGCTCTTCATACGAAACATTCAGAGTCCAGTGAATAATTCATCGAGTTATTAATTTAGTCTTAGTAGTAGTAGTAGTAGGCCTGGGAGGGGCTGAGGAGTCCATTTTAGCAGTATTCCAAAATTTAATTTGCAGTTCAGCTAGCCCAGCCTAGATGAGGTGCCCATCGTTCATGGGATGCCGGATGCTGCAGGCTCCAACAGAGTTATTTGCCACTTTAGCAGCAACAGTACTAACGCCACATTTTCACAGTACTGGGGTGTACTAGTCTCTTAATGTTTATCGAGGAGGTTTTCAAATGTGCTTACGTTATTACTGTTAGTCACATCATGCGGTAAGCGGCTCTAAATTGTTGGTATCTTGACTTCAAAGAAGTTTTCGGCCACTGATGTACTGAATATTTGTAGCTGCAGTTTTTGTCCATTATTCCTGTTACTAGGGTTATATTCTCGGTCAAAGTGGCCCTCATAGCTAGTGCTAGCAACTCCGTTTAGGTATTTGAAGGTTTTCATTAACTGACCTCTAAGTCGTCTACTTCTAGGTGATATCAGTTTAATTTTGTCGAGTCTCTGCAGAAATGTCTTATTTCTCAGTTCCGGAATAATTTTTGTTGTTTTGTGCTGAACACGTTCCATTTTGTAAATATTTCGTCTTAGGTGAGGGGAGTAAAATTGTACTGTAACTTCCATGTGATGCCTGACGATTGAAGTATATAGCGGAAGCACGATGTCCTTGGACTTGTAGTGGAAGTTTCTGGAAATAAGGCCAAGGACTCTATTGCCTTTCTTGTAGCTAATTTCCACTGTTTTTTCCACTTTATGTCTTCGGTGATTAATATTCCAAGGTCTCGTTGCTGGTCTACTTCAGTCATATGTTGGTCTGCAATTACGAAAGCAGAATTTTGATTTTGTGATCCTATGTGCTATAAAGTGCATGTTTCAATATTAAATTTCATTTCCCACCTATCAGACCAGTCCAGTAGTTTATTTAGATCCCTTTGGTTTGTTATGCAATCATGCTCACAGTCCGCTTTGTGTTAGAGTTTAGTGTCGTCAGCAAATTTTGATAGATTAAAAAGAGAGGGGGCGGTAGAACACCGCCCGGGGGTACTCGTGATGTTAACGTAACCCACTGACTTTTTCCTTTGCCGATCGAAGCCCGTTGTTTGTGCTCCGTGAGCCAACTTCGGCGCCACCTGGACACGTCTCCAGTTATGTATATCAAGCGCCTCCACTTTACTAAGTTGGCGTTTATTGGCACTTTATCGAACGCCTTTTGAAAGTCAAGATAAATAAGGTCGACAGCTTTGCTTCCATTGAATATCTCGGTGACTTTATTGAAAAAGTCCCGGAGATTTGAGAGATAGTTAAGTTTGCTTCTGAAGCCATGTTGGGTTTCCTTAATGAGGTGGTTTCTCTTGAGGCGACATGTTATACGCGTCTTATCAATCTTACCAAGATTTTGCCGACCACAGTTGTGAAACTGATTGGTCTATAGTTTCCAGGCTCTTGCCTACTACCTTTCTTGTATGTGGCTGTGATGTTTGCGTTTCCCAATCTTCTGGAATAATTCCAGTAATCATAGACCTGTAAAAGATCTTTGTCAGTTGACCATTTACGATTTCGAAGAATTTCCGTAACATTATCGGATGCAGGTCATCTGGTCCTGTAGATTAGTAAATACTTCGTTTGCTCAGTTGTTCTTCTACTTCACCAACGAGGAAGTTAACCTTTTTCAACGATTGCACTTCTACAGGCAGTTCGAATACTGGACTATTATTAATATTCTTATCTATGAAGACGGTTACAAAGTATTCGTTCAGTATCATAGACATGTCGGCATTTGATGATTTTTGTCAATGGCACTTTTTCGTAGAGGACTAATGCTGTCACGAACATGGCGTCTCTCCCATTCACATATGAAAAGAATCTTTTTGGATTTCGCTTGGTCGGGTTAGCAACATTTTTTTTCCTTATTTCTCTTGATGCTTCTGACCACTCTTTTCAGTCTTCTGCCAGCCCGCTCGTGCGCTTGTTTAGACTCTTGTAAGGGATTAGCTCTGTGAACTTGGTGCTATGTTTGTCAGCGAGGAATGGCTTCTTGAACGTCAGTATTCAGCTAAGAGGGATTGTTTATTTGTACTTTTTCTCCCCGGGATGTATCGCTTGCTTGCTTGCACCTCCCCATCTCTATGATACGCAGTGCATTCATTAGCAGTCCTGCCCTGGAACTGGTACTCGAAGTCTATGTTTGTTATATCGGCCTACAAGTTTATCAAAATTTACTCTCTGAAAGTGGTAGTTATTGATTGCAGATTCTCACATTTTTCGGTTTGCTGTGATTTGAAATTCGATAGTATGGTGGTCACCTATTTTTTTCACTTAGCCAAATCTACTAGTTATTCTTTTGTAGATAGAAAGGTCTAAGATGATAGGCCCTCTGGTTGGTTCTTCTACATACTGTGTCGTCTAATTGATGTCAGGTAGGTTGGAGTCCTCCATCAAAATACTCTCATGGGATGAGGAAATTATATTTTCCTGTTCGTCAAAAAAAAAGGTCTTTTAAATTCTCTTAACGTACACGACGATGACGGTTATTGAGATTGCTCACAGCTTGTATGTATGATACCGTGGCGTTATTAATTAGGTTTCTATTAGCTCATATCAGCTTTATTTACGGGTTGACTTTCCCCGATTCAAAAGACAGAATCCTAACATCAATTACAAACTGTAAATATAATTTAGTTCTATTCAACAATTTTTTTTCGTGGACGACTATTGAATAGTTTCAGGTTTGGGTCAAAACAAGAAGCTCAAAGACAACAAAAGGTTTCTGGAGTGTTAATTTGAGATCCTGGAATTCAATTGATAGGTTGCCAGCGTATTTACTTGCAAATAACAAAATGTTTTCTAAAGGTCAGACCTGGGTAAACTTTATGCTCACACATTGCTAACTAACTAGGAACTAATTCCTGCCTGGCATGCCAAGTTTGCAGTCAATATTTGCAATTTAACTGAGCGTCAACATACCAAACGGCAATGAATCATCAGGACGCTCTGGCCTGCACGTGCGGCAAATCCAATTTACACTCGTGGCTGCTGCCGCAGAACTGCACAGGTGGCCAGTTTCACTTTTACGATGTTAGACGTAGAAAAAAAATAACTTACACGGTTAGGGACATAATCGGAAAAAATATGTAGCCTGTGATCTATCGAGTTTAAGATAACATATGAATACTAAAAAGACATTAACATGAACATATGATTAAAAGAGTAAATATAATATTTAACCTGATCAGGTTCATCTAAACCAACTGTTGTTGGCGTCCGGTGTTCTTCGTATATGATCGACCAACTCGCACCCTCATGATGATGCAACCAGCAATTACCTTTATTTGTGAAATCGGGCACATCAAAGAAACAGAGATAACATTTTTATTTGCAGTCGTAGGATTTATTTGTGGATACACGGATGCAAAAAATACTGTTGGAATTCGGTATCATCAGCGTATATCTTACGGATGTTCTTCTTAATTTCCCCGAACTTTGGTAATTTTTTTAGTGCACGGTTGCATCAACTTTGAGCGCCTAGAAGTCCTTCCCGCAGAAGCAATAAGAGCTTCGTCATGAGGAGGACAAAAAGCATGATTCTGAGAGAGAATATTTGAAGGTGACTTATAATTTAGAGATCACAGCTCGCCATTGTCGTTTTTTGTATCTCTACAGTTGTTAAATTGAGCACTTTTTGCAATTGGTAATTTGAGCTCAGTTACTTTGACGTTAAATGCGTTCACATTTATACATCGCACCTAACTCAAAACTTGATATTAACTGTCATTGAGCAAATGACCGCCCTAAAGGTCACTCAAGTGGTATTCTACACGGTAGGTGAATACAAAGCACAAAGTTTTAGCTGTTTCAATGCTATTTTCCTTTTGTTGTCAGTACTCAGTCGGCTTTGCAATAAATATTTTTTTTCCCCAGAATTGATGAACGGCGCTATTAAAACTACGTATCAGGCATTTCAGTGGAGGCCGACCATGGGAGGCTAATCCGGTTTTTATTGTGCCAACTTTTCCCTACTTCTGTGACTGCCGCCCCGCCCTATTACCTCAGAGGGCCGCCTCGGCTTTAACAATACCCCGCGCGTGTTTCAACTTCCATGCTAATGGTCACGCCCAGTTACTGCTATCAGGCTATAAACAAAGCCAATTCATGGCCGAAACTAGAGGCACGGATCTTTGAAACCCAATCACTTCAAATAAGAGAAGTTTTGATTTGATAGATGAGATAACAGCACTAGCAGTGTTTGGGGAAAAGACGGGCAGCGTAATCAGAGTGATGTAGCTCCGATTGACTGAGGCCGATGGGGACACTCGTGTGGCTATTTGGTCTCGGCTGGTCCCGGCAAAGCCGGGGTCATGCGGTTCAGTAGCAGAATGCGGTCAGTCTTGTTCACTGATTAGTCGAGAATAAAGGTTATGTTTTAGTTGGTGGGATCATTTTATCCAACCCCATACTGTTTTGCGCAAGCATTCTTATCATAAGGAATTTCCTTTATCTTAGCATTATTCAATACACAATCTGTATGAAAAAAGATTGAAAACTCATGTCAATAGATATTTATTACTAACTAAGGATGAGAAATCATTTACTAATTTAGGCCAATGTAAGAAGGGCCGTGATAAACCTACCCTATATTATTGTTTTACCTTTCAAAGCAGCATTTGCTGAGCATCTACCAAAGTTGAACAACATTACCGGAGTACAGTAGGGAGAGGAAATTAGTAAACGTATAAAGATTAACAGAATCCTTTATGATCATTTTTCGCACGGTATTCAGAGTTTGCAGAAATTCGAGTTTGCGAATTCATTCAAAACCTTTGTACATACATTATATTGAAATGAACAATCATATCGAATTCATTACCTGTGGAAAAATATTGTTATGGGTTCACCAATAACGCCGAAGTGTTCAAGCCTCGTGGTCCAGTAAATGTGCGCCGCTCCATCAGCAACTAATTAATAACCGAAGACGGCCGGGACCGAACTTTACGTTTGAATTTATTAGCATAGAACGCATTTTAAACAGGGAATTTCATAATGGAAACGTTCGGTAAGTTGATGCGACAAACTTTTTTTCACCGTAAGCTTTTAGGCCGGAAAACTAATGGGTTCGATTTATATAACACGACACTTACACCCCAGAAGTTAATTTGTTTGAACATTGATTGAACTGATTCGCTCATTGTTAGCTAACCAGATATCGTCGACAACCCCCAATGAGCTGGTTGGAAGGAGTAAAGTTCTTCTATCTTATATCGCTTTCCCATAGTAATTGTTTATAGCGTTCAGGGCCATTCATGCACCAAAAGTTGATATGACGGAAATGCCTAGCATCAACACTCATTGTATCAGTTTTATTCCGGGAATTTTCATAGTTGAACACCAATTTTCATTAATGAGTCCATTAATTGTGTTCACAATTAGTCTCTGTTCAAAACATATCGCACCATCGACCACGAAACGCACCCAATCGAGGCATCTGTAAGATGAAGCATCTTAAAGTGCACAAGCTTCATAAACAATCATTCTCGAAAATCAGAGGAATAAAAAATTACGGTCATTTTTGTGTGATGTGCAGTTATTGTTCATTACTTAATACACGCAGCGATGAAATGGAAAGTAATCCACGGAAAAATGTCCGGACATTTCAGAATCCTGTCTAAATTACAAGCGACGATAGATAGAAATGAGGTTAGAAGTAATATTTGTAACTCATTTGATTTTGCTCAAAAGTATTTGAGATACCTGCGTATTTTTGATTCAGTTAGATGTGTATTTATTTTATTTTATTCGAAACTGGAACGATATCTTTAGTAAAGTAAAGCTGTGTTAGAGCGACTGCGTAGGGAGAACTGAAGAGAAATAAATGAAGTAAAACCGTATTAAATATCAACGATTCCCAGATTGCGAAGCGAAAACGTTACTGTTATAATGATCCCCTTTGAGGAAACCCTGTTTGAGCATTTTCGATCGATTATCCATCGCATACATTCATTATGATCACCAATGGAGCATATTCAATTTAGCTGACAGTTCCAATGAAATTTAATTTCAAATGGGAACTGATTAAGTTCAACTTATACATAATGTATGCTTGCGGCATTGCGGCATTTCCTGCAGCGATACAGTGTTATAGAGCTTAGGGTGATTTAGGACATTATTTGATTGCAGCTGAGAAGTAGTTGCGGCAAACTCAATCATTCATGTGTCTGAAAGAAAATATAGTAACATGACTACTTAGGACTTCATTTTCCAACATTGCCTTTCCCACGCAATCTTCTCACTGCGCAGACTAAAGAATTCCCATTTGCTCTGTGACGGACCATTTCGAAATCTTTTGGGTGTTTATTAAGCTGTTTTGTGATGTTATTGCACTTGGCTAGGCTTCTGTGTTTAGTGTACTGCTGAAAGCTGTTAGTTTCCCCTTGTGCCGGGAGTCAGCCATCATTACTCTTGCTCCTGACGGTTCACTTCCATCCTGGCTGATTGAGACCCGTCCTATTCATATGGTATATAAACGACCGGTTAAAGCTCGTATTTGGACAACTTTTTTTTCGATGCAGTCGTGTACATTTCAAAATTTGTATTGTATCCAACGTTCCACTATAAGAGTAGTGTAGCATAACTGGAACAGACAACTTTGTTATATTGTTGCAACACTTGAAGGCAATCATCTAGATCTCTTCCACAAACTTTATTCATCACGCGTTACTGAATCTTGTTACCGATACTAAATCACTTTTTGCCTAATGGCTCTCGGTGTGACATGTTAGAATGTAGATGATCAGCCTTTTTTAACGGATATTTTCCCAACGTTCCTCAAAGAAGTGTCCTTGATGCGCTACTGCCCATTGACTAAATTGCTAGTATGTCCTCGAATTTAGATGATCAGATAGTCGCATAAGCGCGGGTGATTCCTCCCTGATTTGTTCAGTTGAAACCTTGCTCGGTCGCGATGCTAGCGCGCTGGGATCGTCGGTGCCAGACCACCCATCTGATTGCTACGGACTTATGACTGGTGGCCCTAAATCCTGCCATAAAGGAAGACTGAAGATGGGAGAGAAAAATTGTCTACCTTTCTCTATAATAATTCCCTAAAATTATGGGTGGCTTAGAGGTTCATTCTGTCTCCATGTTAAGAAAACTTGGAGCTTATGCATGAGCAACATGTTGGAGGACGCAAGGAATATATATGACGTCTCCCTTATAGCATGCAACTGGCATTGTTTAATACACTCGAACAAGGACAACGTCTCTTGTTTTACATTTGTTAAGTATCTTAATGCCTTTGTATGAGGTAGTGTTCCGGGACCGAACCCCTCTCTCCATCAGAAATCAAGAACATGATAGAACCCTGCTTGAGAAAAATGGTGCAATGAAATCGCTTGAAATCGGCTGCTGAGTTTAGAAATGCATTCTTTTGAGTAATTCTGTCATGCTGGATATGGTTAGCTGCATTAGAAAGGAACCTGTACAGTCTCAAAGTGTATTTTTTCTCTTCCCGCGGACTCTTCTTTGGTTGGCATATTTAGAGTAGCACAGTTAAGACATGAGCACCTTTAGTGCAAAGAAGATAATATATTTGTGTTTATAGATGATACTTTTACCATGAGAAAATTACCGCAATTGCCATCAAATTGATCAATTCAGAGATTAGTAGACATCGAGAATTTGTGATCGTTATGATGCTATATTATCAAGATATGAAATGAACATCGATTACATAACTTTTTTAATGAAAAACATTATACAATACCAAATCATGAAAATACTCAGTGTGAAGAAGATTGCATTTTTTTCAGGCTTGGGTTGTGGGCAGAAGTGATACAGAAATAAACGGGTTTCAAATGTCCTAGATGTGACGAGCAATTGGAATTTGCCAAAGGCAGATTGACAAGCCTCACCAATCGAAAGCATGGTCGAAACAAAGGTTAAGCGTTTTCCCTTCCAAATTCAGAACTAATTGGAAGCAACATTGAGAAATTAAAATAATGTTCAAGTTCATTGAATCAATATTCGAACTTTGATATAGAAAAGGACATAGTTGCACATCTGACTTTCATTCAGGAATGCAAAATAAAAGTTGGCAGTGACTGCGATATCACCAGTTTTTGCATTTATATCTTCAAATTAAACACATTTTTGACGTTCCAATTAGTGTTCCTATTAATGGAATTATCACCCTTCAGGAGGCCAAAGCACTAAAGGGGCTCACAAACTGTCGAATGTTTTAAAATAGAGAGCCAAACATGGATGTTTTCTATCTTTGCTGAGTGCGTATGTTTGGGATTATTCAATCCCGTGTACATTAATACAAAATGGTTTGGTTGAAGGTGGATCTGGAATTGTGGTCTATCAAATAATAATTTGGTTTGGTGGGTAAGATGGAGCATTGTGAAACTCTTCTCTGTATATCTTCCAACATGCTGAGAAGGGGTTAATACATTTCGTTCGTAGAATTAGTCCCTCTGACTGGCAACAGGCGTAGAGAAACGTGGTGTTTTCTGAGCTACTGTTCTGTGATGAGTTCGTTTGTCTTCGATGTGATGAAGCTCAATACAACTTCTCAGGCGACAGGAAAGTGCTATGGACTGCAAAGTTCTTGGGTTGCGTCAAATATACCAGTGAAGTTGTTTTATTTTTTCATTTTGGTTACTGTTAAGTGATCAGTGTCCCTAAACTCACCACTATTGAGACTTGTTTTTGATTGCAAATGAACTGTCTAAAATTATTGTAATAAGGCGATTAGAGTGTAAATTGAGGGTTTTTCATCCTATTTCGATATTCCGGATCGGATTAGATATTATATTCAGATCGACTATTTAGGTTTTCCAACAACATGGGCTAGGACATATTGTTTCCCTATCTGACGTGCTTTTCTAGCAGGATGATGATGTGCGTCGCAAATACTTCGGAAGGGTTTCTGACCCTGTTTCCAAAAAAGTGTATGTCCGTCTGTCTGTCCGCCCGTTGTATTATTAAATCTCTTAATGAGATTTCCCACACATTTTCACCGAGGTCAGACCTCAAAGTCTGGCACAGAGCATACGCTCTTACTGTATTACCTCAAAGTTAAGGTACAGCCACATCACCCTCCCACGCACATCTACCTCGAGTCCATTCCTCAAGGTCAAGCACCAAGCGTACGCATCAGCTATAGTTCCTCAAGGTCAGGGTAGCCCCAAGAGATACATATGGCTTGTAACACTTTTCTCCTACTCCCCTACTCTTTCCTCTCGTCACATCCTAACATTACGTAATCTCAACACCCCCGCCAGGGTCTATTCGACCCTGTCCCGAACAAGATTTATGGACTGAACGAGTTGCCTCACCACTTGTACAATTTAGGATGATTCTGCGCATCTCTATGAAATACGGCAGTTGAAAGAAAAGTCTTTCGTTTTAACATTGTTTTTTGCAGCTGTATACTACAAGTTGCGCATCATATTTCGTATTGTATGATTTTTTAAATAAATTTATTGTCTTATTGTATTGTTAGTTTAATGTGTATAACATTGTCATGCTCTGCTACGTCTTTGTGTACTGGATGATCACTGGAAGCATAATAAGACTGCGTGATTGAATCGTTCCTGAAGAGGAACGATTCAATTGATGCCGAATAATATACATAAATCTTTCGAATTGTCAGCTTCTATTTATGCTGGATGCATTACCAGACTTCAATCAACCCGCTTCTAGTTCAACGGTCAAGAGACCAGGGCCTGCTGATAAAACTAGTAATATTTTATTCAGGCATAATTTCAAACTTTATTTTTCATTCATATGATTGTATGACAATTTATTAGATTATTCAATAGCACAATACTTAATGCAGTCTATATATTTTCCAGGACTGTTGGTTCTGTATCCCAAGGGCTGTGATTGAGTAGATGACCAAATCTCATTGGTAACCCCTAAGGCCGACTTGCAAGCTTCATCTCGATAATAATGCGGCATCCTCACAATATGAATATCTCTGGCCGAGACTGGCCCTGATCTCGTGGTATTTAAATTATTGCCACTAATATCAAGAATTTTAAAATTCAAATTAACATGTTAGTTTAAAACACTTGCTTCATATTTTTAACAGGCAGGAGAACAATAAATAATTGACAGACTGCAAAGAGTGCATCATGCACTGTTACGCGCTGCTGCCATAGTAGGTTTATATTAGTGAAAATAGCTCAGGGCCATGGAAGTTTGCTAATTAGAAGTGGAAAAAATCCACAATTGGATAAATTCGCCGTTCTTTAAAGACGAAAAAAAAAAAAGATTTGCAGTGATGTCAAAGACTTGGAAGTATGGGAGAGTTGGATATGCAGGAGATTGGACTTTGACTTGAGGCTAACTTGACATATTTCCAGCTTTTTATTAACAAATGTAGCAGTGCATTGACTATTTTTCTCCATGCGATGTCCCCTTGCGATGATCATTTCGGCAATCTCTCATGCATACTTTGCAGCGATTGGTGGTGAGAGGTGATGTCTAGTTGTGTTCTCTTCTACGGTCGAAGTGAGGAGAATGGAGAGCATTTTGATACATTGTTTCCATCAAGATGTTCATCAACGAAATTGTATTTTGTGACCTAAATGATACTGGAGGTTCACAATTGTGTTATTGTTGTCAAAAAAGAATTATCTAATTATGAAATACATGGGAAATATTAGTAAATGCTTGGAGATGTTTCACTGTAATACTATATACAATAACTGTTTGGGATTCTTTCAACGGTCTCCTCCTAACCGGATGAGGAATACGGCCATTTCGATGCCAGTTTGTAATTAGCTACAGGAAGATTTTTGTAGCTATTAGCTTGCTACTTGAAAGTTTTTAAAAATCATCAAGATGCTAATATTTATTACCTTCAGAGTGAAGAAACTGATTTGTTTGACTTGCTTCAAGTATTGGTCTTTTAGGAGAGTATGTATGGGTCAATGATCAATGAACGTTTTCCTCATAGAAACAAAATTATGCGACAAACTAATAGACTGAACTGGCGACTCTTCTCATGTATGATAATTTGGCCAATTGGTGTTGTTTCAAAAATAGTATACCTTACTATTTACAAAGATATTGTAGAACTATTTGAAAAAGAGTGATTGAATATGAACATATGATGAGATTGAAGAAACTTTCTTGTGTAAATAACAACTTTTTCGAAACAAAGAGGAAACAAACTTAACACAATATTTGTTGCTACTGTGTGATTTCAACTCATATTTGCACTGCTGATCAATATTAATTTTTTTATAATTAATATCATTTTAACTCAGAATATAATTGCAATTTATTCTCTAATAGCAGTTTTGGGAATAAGCCACAAGACATCCATTAGTGCCAAGATTTTTTCTTTCTCCTCGGTGATGATCATATTGTATGCGTTATTTCATGTGACGTTGTATAGGAGCAATATTATGGGAGCTACTTCAATGATAAGAAGTTCTTTTTTTTTTGTCAGGGTAATGCACCATACTTTTATTTTATTACTATTCATCCACGTACTATTAGCATCTTACTTTTTTGTGTGAGCATATGTGAATGTAAAAACATGGATGACATATTGTAGATGTTCAAATCTAGCCTATTACTGATTCATCCGTATTTTCGCTATCCTCTATTAAACTTCCATTAATTCATTTCCATGTACACCAAACACTGAAATATATATAACTGAAAATATCCAAATTATGGTGGTAGTCGTTAGTTATCACAGTTATAGTTATTACGACAGTGATAAATATTATTTACGTAAAAAGTGGCTACTGGTGAATAATTTGTGTCTGCCCGCACTACTGATAACTTTTCGCTGTTTCAAACCTTATCAATTCCAGACTTTTTAATATTCTTCAAGCACCCAGTTTCTGAAATATACCATGATGTACAAACAGGCATAACCAAGGTTTTTCCCAACACCACTACACTCTTCATCATTTCAACTGGCTCACCTCTGCTTACACTCCACCAAACCTAGCTATTAATACACTTGTGCTGCTACATAACACTGCCTTTTGGGTTGGGCAGCTATGCACAGCTATTCAATTCAAAATAATTAACAATAGCAACAACAGACAAACATGACTTCAATGTGTAGGAAAGTACAATGAAGAGGAACGAAAGCCACATTATTTGTACGAATTTAATTATAAATATTGTTGCTAACGAATCAGGGATTTTGGTTTGTTGAGTGTTCGAGCGACTGCAAAGTGTGTTGAAGTGCAAATTAATCCAGATTATTTATTTATTTGTTTCTATTATACAAAATTAGTCGGTAACCCTAATTTTATATTTGCGGGTAACTAAATATCTAAAGGACTTCATCAACTGTAGAGGTTTATTATCGTCCAAATAAATACTATCATGAATTTTTCACGATGAATTTGACGTAGGATTTTGTTTCAAGAAGATAAATATTGGATCTCAAGTAGCAAATTGTGACTTTCAAAAAGAAGAGCTAATTGTATTGTAGTTATTACTGTTACTTCATCAGCTAATTTCGTAGCCT
>SDVV010010673.1:0-16153 GCA_016164225.1 Gammarus roeselii
TGGAAATCAACAATCCTGCAAGAAGAATATGTGTGGAGTCTTGACATTTAATACAGCTTGTAAATTATTATGTAATTGTCAATAAAAAATATATCTTATAAATGTTTGTCAATATCCCCCTAAAAATAATTCAGAGGACTTAGCACTGAAGTTGCAACAGCATTGAAATGCTAATAACCTTATGTAAATAACCCGTTAACAGCATTCCGGCTGACCGCGTGAAACCAGTTCCTTCCGCCCGCCCCCCGCTGCGCTTACCCCGTACAAAAGCGGTTGAGTCAAAGTTGCATGCATCGCGTCCTACCCCGGTGAAATGTTATGTGCAAATTCCCGTAGACCGGACAAAATCCGTCGTTTGCGGCTACCAAAATGACTCTAGAAAGCGGTTCTCGCGGTTATATATACTACTGATATATAACAAATTTAGAGGTAACACCCAGTCATGGTACAATACCTCATACATACCATGAATCCGTTTAGTCCATCATCTCCGAACAACGTCGAGCAAAGTCACATCCTGGACATAACCAAGAACCTATACACAGGTACAGTGGTCAATAATGGGCCTGACAAAAATGAAGGGGTCATAAAAAGCTGAGCTCCTGTTCCCTGACAACCCAAGTAAATCACTACAACGATCAGCAGCTCGTCGGATAACCTCTCTAACAAGCGCATGGAAGTTATGACCGACTTCCACAAGAACTTACAAAATCACGTTGAACTTGGATGAACTCCAAATGACCACCAAAGAGCCGCCTCTACCCCAGGAACCCATCCATCCAGTAAATCGTCTTCCAAAACGTTAAACCACACACTTGCTAGGGATCACTGACAAAATTCCACAAAGATGCATTACGGATTTACACCTCTTGAACATACGATAATCATTCCTATGGTTATCGTAGAAAAAAAATCATACAACAACAAATATAAAAATAGCCAAATAAGATTCTCTACTCTGCCCTAACCGATATTACAAATTGAAATACACTGGGGTATCCATCATAGTACAACGGTCGACTTATACAAACAAACATGAAAACAACGAGCTTTGGCCTAGCAGACTCTCCAACTCCTCCGAAATATTGAAGTGTGTTCCTACACTAAATATACAATAAAGTAACAACAAGACCGAGTTTGTAACAAATATAATCTTCTATATCCATCATATCCACGTCAAACATTGTACCAGGTTGTAAGAAGATATATAAAACACTATGGATATACATCATCTAAGTAAATTAAACCTAAAATAATTTTCTACCTTGCAGATACAAACGAAATATATCATAATATTCTTATAATTGCATAAAATACTTCATACCTTGCATCGAAGATTGAAACTGTACAGAGAATATACAAAACTGAAAGAAAATATACTAAAACGGTCATGTTATAATAAAATAAGGAGAATGATACAAAAACGACCGAATTATGCCTGGATTAGTGTGCTACATGGACGATGCGAACCTAAAATATCCTAAAAAAACTATAACTGGATGAGATAACTATTTAAAATCCCGTAAACATACAAATTCAATATAAATCACCCGATCATTACTAGGTATACATAACACAATATAATACCTTACAATAAATCCATATCAATCAGCTAATCTCGCTATTGGAACACTGCGTCAATGGAACACCGATATATCTGGTTCAAACCTGGATACTGCGTTATGGAGTATACAGAATCTCGTAACGAAACTACTGCATCATGAGAAATATTTACATCAACCCGCCAACTGTCAAACCAATAAACCATACTATTCCTATAGATATTATATGCATATGAAATAAATAGATGGAATACACAAAACGTTGCCTAAATCAATATCAAGCTGGTACCAAGCATCCAAACATATAAATAATTCCACGAAGTTTACTGATAGGACATAAGCACAGTGTTCAACAAAACTCTTGACTGAACATTCCAGGAGCACATCCAAATTTTTGCCTAGGGAATCCCTACACCACACCCCTCCAGAACTGTGTTATAACAATATTCCTACCAGAAACGATTAAATATATGTAATGAGCAGCTGAAAGAAACCAAGCGTACCCCCATACAGCCGCCTAAATAAGAAAAAACATATATACATACAATTAACATTAAACATTATTACAAACTGTAATGTTCAAAACATAACACCTTGCCAGTCTAGGCCGTCTGTCCGAATGAGTCACCTGTTCCGACCGTAACCCAGCCGTAACCCAGCCGTAACCCAGCCGTTAGCCAGCCGTAAGCCAGCCTAGTTCTCTTTGGGCTGTTATCTGACTCAGGTCACCAACAGTAATTAAATTGACCAGAATGTCATTACATTGACTCCAAAAGTAATTATTAATTACAATGTCCGAGATACATAGGGGCTAAGTCGGACACTCAAAGTAATTAGATGCATCTTAACCATTTATTTGTCAAAATCAAAAATTCGCGTTCCGCGGTCCTTTACACGACTCACGTGCAATATCTTCCGACTAAAGCTATCACATCTACTAGAAGTTAAATCATTCGACTTCATTTATAACTTGCACCATATTCTAAATCATCTGATTACAGTTATCACTTCCACTATGTGCTGCGTAATCCGACTTCAGTTATGATTTCCATTACGTACATCATTATCCCACCACAGTTAACACTCCCACTATATACTAGATCATCCGACTACAGATATCACTCCTACTACGTGATGCATCGTTCGACTATTGTTAGCACTCCCACATATGGAACCGAACCCAAATCCAATGTCGAAAGGTAAAACAAATCAATATTTTGGATCATTACGTCCAATAGGGTATTTTATACCCAACATTCTAGAAAATTATACGAATTTATACCTAATGCATATATATTCCTTTTATAACCAATCGAAACATTCAACGACAACTATAAAAAATAGTTAAATAAGATTCTCCATTCTACCCAAACCGACATTGTTTAACTATGATATACGGCGCATCCTGCCGTACCCCAGAGGATAAATCCTACACCAATATGGAAAGTGTACGGTCAATCAAAACATGATGCCGATGTACATTACAGATTTTGTAATAAATATAAATAATCCTTCACTTTAACCCCTAAGGTGATCTGGTTCATGAAAAATCATATACTGACATAACAGCCTTACCGAAAATATCTGACATTTATCACCGAGTTCATGCATTACAAATAATAATATTATGGTATCCGTTCAAGTCTATAACAAATTCCTAGACCTACCTGATGCTATGTCTCTAGTAGGAGAAAAAATCCAAGCCCACTCTGCCATAACAACGAATTCTACAATGTTTCACTAGGTCGTTTCCCAGCAAACCTCCACTGATATATAACAAATTTAGAGGCAACTATGCATCTGTTTAGTCCATCATCTCTGAACAACGTCGAGCAAAGTCACATCCTGTAAATAACCAAGAATCTATACACAAGTATAGTGGTTAAAAATGGCCTGACACGAGTCTCAAAGATTGTGGTCGTAAAAAAGCTGGTCTTCTGTTCACTGACGACCTAAGAAAATAACTACAACGATGAGCAGCTTGTCGCATAACCTCTCTAACAAGCCTATGGAACTTAAGATTGACGTCCACAAGAACTTACAAAATCCGAGTTGAACATGGATGAACTCCAAATGGCAACCAAAGAGCGTAAACCACCTCTACACCAGGATCCCTCCATCCAGTATATCGTCTTCTAAAACGTTACACTATACACTTGCTAGGGTTCAATGACGAAATTCCACAAAGATGCAGTACGGACTCACACCTCTTTAACATACATTCCTATGATTATCGTGGAGAAATCATACAACAACAACATCAACAACTATACAAATAGCCAAATAAGATGCTCTACTCTGCTCTAATTCGCATTAAGAATGTAATACACTAGGGTATCCATCATAGTAAATTGATCTAATTACACAAATAGGCATAAACACAATAGGCTTTGCCTATGGGACACCTCCAACTCCTTCTAAATATTGAAGAATGGTCCTACAATAAACATACAATAACCTAACAGCAAGACCGAGTTGGTAACAAATGGGATCTTCTATATCTATAAAAACCACGTCAAACATTGTACCAGGATGAAAGAAGATACATAAAACACTAAAAATAAACAACATGTAACTAAATTATACCTGAAATAATGTTCAACATTGCAGATACAAACGTAATATATCCTAATATTCCGATATTGTATAAATAACCAACAGATTGCATGGAAGATGGAAACTGTACAGAGTACATACAAAACTCAAAGACACATGCTACAACGGTCAAGATATAATAAAATAAGAAGAATGATGCAATAACCGTCCATTTCTGCCTGAAATAGTGTGCTACATGGACGATGCAAACCTAAAATATCCTAAAAATTCTTATAACTGTATGAGATAACTAAAATTCAGGTACTCCTGCTATAAAAGTTACAACCGATACTCGCTATACAAACAAATCGAGATAAAACTACCCGAACAGTCTACATACTGTACGCTTGATAACGAAGCATGTGGAACATGGTAACACCGAAATATCTGGTCCCAAACTGGATAATGCGTTATGGAGTATATAGAATCTCGTAACGAAACTGCTGCATCAATCCAAAATACAAACATCAACCCGCCAACTGCCAGACAAATAAACCGTACTATGCCTATAGATATTATATACATCTGAAATGAATAGATGGAAAACATACAAAACGTTGCCTAAATTCAATATCAAGCATCCGACCGCTAGAAATGAGTCAATTTATACTCCTGGGGTGATGATAATGATGTGAACATGGATTTAACATGGAAGTGCAATCTCACCTACTTTTCTAAAGCGAGAGACTAATAACGAAGTGATTCCATAGATAAAGACGATCCTTTTCACCCCTAGCAAATAATTTGTATCATAAAAATATTCCATTACGGGATCTTCTCCTTTGAAGGAATGTTTCAGTCACCTGTTTATAAGACATTTTTTTCTATGTGGGCGATAGCTCGCAATAGAGAAAACGAATGAAGGAGTTACAGCAGGAGTAACTAAAAACAGAGCGCAAGGGTACTGATAATATAATCGCAGAAAAAATATAAATAAAATAATTGAATCTATGCCACGTGTAAATTGATCAATATCGAACGACGTAGAAATGATACCAAGGTTGAAAAAAAATCATCATGAACGTGTCCGGAAAGTGTGGGCTTTTTAATCTATAATAGAACATGTAAATTATTATGTAACTATTAGATTTAGTATAAAAAAAATCAACTTATATGTGTATTTTATCCATACCTTCCTAAACATTCAGAGGAGCAGCAATGAAAATGCATATATGCAACATGACATGCAACGAAATTGCAATATAGTATGCTCAGCGTTGGAATGCAAATACCTATATGTAAATAAAAATGTATAACCTACTAACAAACTATCAACATATATAATCTGATAACTAACGAATAATCCGAATGAGTCACTCCGTTCCCTCTACGCCGCACGCCTTTGCGTCGCCCGCCTTCGCGTCGACCGCCTTTGCGTCAACTGCCTTCGCACCGCTAATTATGCCCTATCTTATTCTTTCACTAATCCGGTCAAAATTGGTTCCGACCCTCATGGTCGCCCCATGGTCGCCCATCCATACACCCTTCGATGAAACTGCCTCTTATACCCACTATTTATGGTCGCCCCATGGTCGTCCGTCCGTAAGGCCGCCGATAAAACTGCCTCGATGGCCGTTTCGCCCCGTTTATAGCTACTCTTGGAGCAATGTTACAAGCGGCGTGCTCCAAAGATCCGTTTCAGGTCCAGTTCACTTCATAAGTTTCATAAGCGATTTTGACAGAAATGTGCTTTCGAACACTAGCAAGCTAGCAGACACAACTACGCTTGGACAAAAAGTTGAACCAGAACATGAGTGTCAGCAGATCCAATTATACTTGAGCAGAAAAGATTCCAATGAAATTCAATGGCGACAAATATAGAGTTATCAACATAGGTCCCCGCAATCACAAACCAAAATATTACACGTCGGGAAGTAACTGATTCCTGTCACCAAAGGTGGAGATCGGGTGTCTCCATTAGTTATGATTTAAAAAGCAGCAAGCAATATACAGATGCTGGTAAAATATTTAAATAAAATTATAGGTACGATATCCCGCACAATCTATCACTAAAGCCGACGCGGAATTTGAAGTTATACTATGCATTCATTTGACCGCATTTCGAGTATTCCCTCTAATTCTGATCTCCACACATTAAAAATTACGTAATTGAATTAGAAACGGTTCAACGTAGAGCTACCAAGCTTATCCCTTCGCTGTGCAATAAATAGTACAAAGAAACTTCGCGAACGCAACATTTATTGGCTGGAAATCGTCGAGTCGGAGGTGACATGATATGGGTGTGAAAAGTTATGAAGGGTTGAGAAAACGTCGACAGACTGAGCCTTTTTTTACTCCAGATGCCAACTGACAAGGAATAACGGATACAAATCGTTGATAAGCGTTTCTCACTCAACACAGCATTCAACTGCTTTACGTGTGGAGTTGTTGGGGAATGGAACCAACTTTCACTGGAAGGTCTAAATAGCGATGTAATCGAAACGTTCAAATCACTGTTCGACGCATTCTATCAGATCCGCCGATAAATATCTTCCGCGTGTAGCAAACTTCATATCCAGTCTCCGGCACTGCCAGTATGTTCGTTAGAAGTAAATTATGCCCGGCACTGACACCCGTACGGTTAAAATAGTGCCTGACAGTCAGACGGTCAGCATTGGTTTCACTAGAAATAAAGCGAGGTAATCTGAAATCAACATCGTGGTTCGGTGGATTTCTTTTTAGGTACTGGTTTGAGTTATTTCGAGTATCATCGATCAAAGCCTTTCCCTTTGTGAATCATTCAATACGAAAATTATGACAATTAGAACTCATCTTCTTACTGTCAAATGGAAACTCAGTTTGGGTTAAATGCAAGTTGTTGCCCACTTATATACTAGTAAACACTTATGCTAGTTTGTCCGGCCAATTAGTGTCATTGCCCATCCCCCTGCCTAGCCAACACGCTTGCTAGTCTGTCCGGCGTGCTCGTGCCACGGCACTCCTCACTCCCATTCCGACACTCATGCTAGTCTGTGCGGTCTACGCTTGTCGCGGCACTCATCACTCCCAAGTTAACACTCATGTAGTCTGCCCGACCTACCAGTGTTACGGTACTTCTCCATCCAAAACTATGTTTACTTGTTATACTGATCGACCTGTTCGTGTTACGGCTCTCCTCCCTCAACAGCCATCACAGTCTGCCCGGCGTGCTCGTGCCACGGCACCCCTCCCTCCCAATTTAACACACGTACTAATCAGTGTGGTATGCGCGTGATACGATACTGCTTCCTCACAAGACCACACTCTGTCTCGTCAATTTGTCCTGATCGTGTCAAGGCATTCTCCCTTCCAAGCCAACACTCATGCTGGAATGTCCGGTCTGTTCATCTCACGGTACTCCACCCTACAATCCCAACACTCTTGCTAGTCTCTCTGGCCTGCTCGAGTCACGGGACTCCCTCTCCTCAAGTCAACAAACTTGCTCGTCAATATGGCCTGCTCATGTCACGGCACTCCCCCTCTCCAGTTGAAACACTTGCTCACTCGTTTGTTCTATCTGCTCGTGTCACGGCACTCCTGTCAGCCAAGCCAAACACTTATGCCATGGTCTGTACGTCCTGCTCATGTTACGGCCTTTATCCCTCCGAACTCGTGCTAGTCTGTCAGGCCTGATGGTATCATGGCACTCATCCCTTCCATGCCAATATTTTTGTATCTCTCTTTGTTCTGCTCGTATCTCTCAAATCAACACACTTGCTGGTCTGTCCGTCCTCCTCGTGTCTCGGAACTCATCCTTCCTCCACCAACAATCACGCTAGACTGTCTGGCTTGCTCGTGTAATGTTCAGTCAGCGCTCATGCTAGTCTGGCTGGCCTATTTGTGTCAAGGCACTCGACCTCTGAGTCCAACATTCATGATAAAATGTCCGACCTACTCGTGTCACGGCACTTCTCCCTCACATGACTGTGGGAAACATTTCTCATACCCTGCCAACTAAGACATTCCATTGTTAACCTATGTGTGTGTTCGATTCGTAGAGGAAATCTGGTGGTCGTCGGTTGGCATTCCTGAGGTGAGGAGAGGGGAAGCCCCCAATCCCTTCATCCCCGGTCTTTCAACCGCTGTACTTCGTTTCCTTTCTCTCGAATCCTATAAGACGTGAAAATAAATAAGGTTGAAGTAGTACAGATCAATGAGAATGAAGTAATGCAAATAAGTAACGTTCAGAGTAAATCTTTACGTATGAGATAATGAGGATTATTATAGTACAGTAGCTAGATATAATCTGCGGAGTGGAAGCGTTAAACCGTGGTCGGAGCAATGTTAGCGAATAGGGCTGCACCAAGCCGCCGCTAAATGAAGTGTTACCGTCAAGTTGTTGACTCCTCCTAAATTCGAGGGGCTGGTGGTTGTGTTTTAAAATCAGTGCAAAGCGGACACACGCGCTTAAGCTCCAACCATGGATAATATTCTACGATCGCCGGAAAAGCCACGTTAAGTTTTAGATTAAGGCGTTTTCCGACTAGGATTAATACAGTGACGCAGTGATAGTTGTAGACTAACCTACTATGAGGTAGTTTAGTTATAGAAAATAGAGACACAAATGACTCACTGCGACCGCTTTCGGACCACCAAGATGGCCGCGCACATTTAACCATAAAACAAGGTAACTCTATATGAAAATAGTATGATAAGCGATTAACAGATACGGTCTGGATTTTGTGTTTCCCCTTAACATTAAATCTCATAACATGGTTAAGATCACTATTTAAAAATAAATATACGAAGAAGGTGTTAAAGCAAAACGGTCGGGTGAAAATCAAATGTGAAGGTAAATCCCGACCACAATGACAACACTCATGCTAGTCTACACGGCCTACACCTGTCGCGGCACTCCTTCCTCCTTAGCCAACACTCAATCTAGTTTGTCCGGACTATCCATGTCACGGCCCTCCACCCTCCCAATCCATCACTCATGCTTGCCTTCCAGGACGGTTCAGGGCAGAGCACTCATCCCTCCCAACCGCGACTCGTTCTAGTCTGTTCGGCCTGCTTGTGTTACAGCACTTGTCCTCTCGATTGAGCCCGATTGTTGGTCTGCCCGGCCTGCTCGCGTCTTGGAAATCATCAACACTCATATTAGTGCGTTCGGCCTGCTCGTTTCACGGCACTCTCTTTGTCAACGAAAAACTACTCTGTCAGCAAAAAGCTACATTTGCTGGTCTGTGGAGCCTACTCGTGTCACGGCACTCTGCCCTCCCATGCCAACACTCCTGATATTATCTCCGGCACATTCTTGTCACTGTACTCTTCCCTCTTAATTCAACAGAATTATTGCTCTATCCGGCCTGTTCTTGTCAAGGAAATCATCCTTCCCACACCAACACTCATGTTTGTAAGTGTGACCTTCTTATGGCGAGGCACTCCTCACTCTCATTCCAACACTCATGATAGTCTGTCGGGTCTGTTCGTGTCATGACACTCCAACCTTCACAGCCAACACTCCTGCTAGTCTTTCCAGCCTGTACTTGCCACGGAACTCCAACCTCCTAAGCAAATACTCATGCAACTCTGTCCAATTTGCTCGTGTCAAGGCACTTTTCAGACCGAAGCTGATACACATGCTTGTAAGTCTGGCCTTCTCGCGTCGAGGCATCCTCTCTCAATCGAACACTCGTGCTAGTCTGTCCGGCCAAGGCGTATCATGGCACTTCTGCCTCCCAAGCCAACGCCCATGTTCGTAGGGCCGGCCTGCTTGTGTCACGAACTCATTCTTCTCACCCCAACACACTTCCACGTCAGTTTGGCCTGCTTGTGCAACGGCACTCCTTCCTCTGAAGGCACCACACATGCCCGTCTATCCGTCCTTCTCGTATCACAGCACTCATTGATCCAAACCATCACTCATGCTAGTCCGTCCGGCCTGCTTGTGTTACAGCAGTTCACCCACCCACGAAAATACTCATTGTAGTCTGTTCATCCTACTCGTGCCCCGACACTCCTCCCACCGAGGCCAAGCGTCGCTACCACACAGCCGACTCGCATTGGTTTTACCTTCGATCAGAACCACCGATATCTTACCCGGTGAAAGGTTTGTATAAACCGCGTTTGGTGGGAACATCCCCTATCATGGTTAATATCACAAGTTTATATGTTTTTTTTTTCAACATTATGTCCCCCGTTCACGCACAACTACATACTACTCCAAAGTTTTTTCCCCGTCATCACTAAGCCCCTTTATGATTTGTTCATTAATTGTTAAATATAACAGGGCGCGTCAATACTACCCCTCTTATCCAAACACATTCAGCACAGCTGAAGAGCCCTACAGACGACGGCTGTCCATTGCCTTAAGCAGCTGTGTGCGGCATTAGCCGAAAACAAATTCATTTTGCCCACCTGCATATATCACGATAGTTACATTTGCATCGTAAATGCTTGTACAACTTATTTTCAATGAATTTCGTTTGCATACATTTCAGGTAAATTTCTTCGATTGCAAAAAAATATATACCAATGATGAAATGCAGTTCGTGAGTCATATGTTTCTTTGTAAAGTAATTGTAGGACAATATTAAACAGCTCTTTAAATAGATCATACTGTCTAACTTAAAGGTTGTAAACAGCTGGATAATATTTAGTTAGCACAAAAAACATTTCATCTTATCCTTAGGTTAGCTAGTTTTCATCACCAGTATACACTCACATAGTCATCTGCAAAAAATCATCACTGAAGGTCATACATGAATCACCCGAAAATGAAATCATCATAAAATATAAATCATTCCATCCCACATCGATTTATATTAGTTATATTCATATCTGCAGTTTACAAGGAATGACGAATATACAACTTGAGCAATCCGTTCATTTTTAACTGACTCTCTTTGCCAGTACAAGATGGTTCCTGCTAGGCTAGAATGTAGCATTTGCCACCAATCGTATGCTTCTGAACTAATATTGGCGAAAGTTCTTCTAGCTCTTCCAGAAAATTACGTAACATTCCTCCAAATAGAGAATGCGAGAAAACGCGCTGTAAACCCTGCTAACATGCCGAAGAGATCAAACAGCTGAAACCCCAATTCGGTATGCATCTAGTGGCCCATCCAATGCAGAGGCAGTCAGCACTCATACTAGGATGCTAGCTGTTGAATTAAAATTGCAAAGCGAGCAGATTTTTTTCTCATGAATTCAAATATATGATAAACAGTGAATTAACTGTAGTCAAATAAACTGCTAAGGCTACTGTGAATCGAGTAAACAAATATCAAGTGCACGTCGACCTAGATCAGGCCAGGAACCTTGCAGCGCTGGACATAGAGCCCCACTGCCGCATCAAACCTTTAGAAAACGCAGTCAAAGAAGTGTAATAAAACGAGGAACTGAACATAACTGCAACTAACAGAAGGCATCCTAGCGGTGACGAAGCACCACACGTTGAATCCCCCTCTCTCGCCACATCCGAATCGATTTAAAGTATTGCCTGATGAAATGGACTTCCGGTATATACAGATGAAATGATTGCGATTGGTGATTACAGTGTCACCTCATTCAAATCCAATTTGCAAAGGGGGAGAGCTCAACTGAAAATACTCCGTAAGCCAGACTTGATAATGATCGAGATTGAAGACATAATCAAAATGGAAAAGACACACTCTTCTAAACCAACAACATTACAAGTCAGCTCAAACGACGTGACGAAGACAGAAAGATATCGACAATGTATGAAACCATGTTAAAAACACAAAACAATCACACGCGAACATTAATGCCACTGGCATCCTGCCCCATCCAGGTTGAGCAAGATTATATATTTAAACAATCGCCCAGCAAGCCGATTATACTACACGTCGAGCAAAATACTTGGCGCCGATGGAAAAGACAGAAACAAGGTATGACCCCCAAGCGTATAATCAAACGATTGTACGCAAACAACCATGTCACTGGCATCTGAGGATAAACAAGGATGAACTGATAACCTCGAAAACATCCTTCAGGTCATCGGTGCTGGCTCATTAACGAAAATAGATTAAAAAAACATTCCGGAAACTCAATCCATGACTCAGCTATTACAGCCCGACCGAGCGGCGCAACGGCCACCGCCAGTAGAAGACGCAAGCACAGTAGCAGCAAGTGTTTGCAAGTATTTACACGTGTAAGAAGGAAACAACGGGACTTTTGGCCCAGTTTGGTTGCCTTTTGCTAGTTAAAAAGAAATGGAATGGTTGTAATAGGAAATTGGATTTAACGATGATACTCGAAACAACTCAAAACAGCACCTGTAGAGAAAACCACCAATCCATGATATTCATTTGATGTTGTCTAAGTTTCATTTCTCGTCAAACCAATGATGACCAGTATCATTGCTGGACACCGTATAGCAACGGGCAGGCATCAATGCGGGGTTCTTTTTTTACCGTGCTAATACCAATGCCGGGCACTATTTCAACCGTACGGGTGTCAATGCCGGACACCTTTTTTAACGAATATGCTTCTGGGCGTGGTTTAGCAGGGAACCAGCAGAAAAAACACAGAACGAAAGCCCATCAAAATTCCACAGGAGCCCTTGACCGAATAGTTTCAGGCAGTAATCAAAACCGAGACAGGACATAACTCGTCGCCCGACATCTAGAATCCGTGTGAAAGGAAATTCAACCAGGGGCCCTGATACCACGCCTCAAAATAGACGCCGCACTAGTCCCATAACTCGAGTTATTGTTAATGCCGGTACCCTCAAATGTTATTATGTGAGCGCTATAAGTCCCCGAGACCAAATCGACGAATTGGGTATACCTGCAATGAACTGAAAGGTTGACATTATTGCAATCACTGAATCGTGGATGACATCAAACACTAGAAATGATCTAATCGAATTCATTCTTCCCGGCTACTCACTATTTCACCAAGATAGACATTGTAAAGAAGGCGGGACAGCATTGACCCTCGTGAAAGACTTGACAAATATTTTTCATAAGTTACAATTCCAAACAGCAGACACGAGATAGTATCAATCACAGTCGAAGGTAAACATACAAACTGACAAATTCAACTCGTCTTTTGTCTTTCAAAGAGTGCGATTGCAGATGTTATCGATCTTTACTAGACTCTCCCCAATGATGTCATAACACAAAACAGCAATGGGCTTGGAGACATCATGCTGGTCAATCCGGCCTGCTCGTGTCACGGCACTCCTCCCTTCCCACTCCCATGCCAACACTCGTGCTAGTCTGCCCGGCCTATGCATGTCACGGCACTCTTCCCTCGCCACTCCATGGCCCATGTCAACACTCGTGCTAGTCTGCCCGGCCTACGCATGTCAAGGCACTCTTCCCTCCCAAGTCAACACTCATGCTCGTTCGATCTATTTGTGTCACGGCACTCCAACATTTCATATCAACATGAATGCTAGTCTTTCCGGCCTGTTCTTGTCTCGGCACTCCACCCTCCAAAGTCATCACCCGTGACAGTCTGTCCGTCCTGCTCGTGTCACGGCTCTTCCGTTTGGCTAATTCAGGTCACGACACTCCTCCCTCCCTCCCATGCCAACACTCATGCTAGTTTGTCCGGCCTGCTCGTGTCACAGCACTCCTTCCTTCCAACCCAGCCCTTTTGCATCGCATGCTCCTCGCGGTGCACAAACAACCTCTGTTTTTTTTCTGTTTGCATGTGTCCTTACAACTCGCAGTCTTTTTTTCCTCTCCCAGTGAGACGGCATGAAACCGACCCCTACAGCCTCACGACCGAATCGGCAATTAGGCTTGTGCCTGCCCCATAATGAGTGACGAAACCCTACGACGCCCAACAACTGATCAAAGGAAGACGGAGAGCAGTCGGAAATGAAGCAATGACGCACTTCATTACGACCATAACACTCTTCATCACGACCACACCACAATTCACAACAACAAAAACACACTACAATACAAACACGACACACTCCATCACGACCATAATATATTAGAAAAGGCCACAAATCGCATAATCAAAACGAAAACGCTTTTATTTTATCACGATCACCACTCGCTTCATCACTACAACAACACAGTACACGATCACAACATACTTCATCACAACCACAACCACATGATATGCGAGGCATTGTAGGACCTCAACGCCCTACACTCCATCGCCCCCATCACCGCAACACACTCCATCCCGACCACAGAACCCTTCATCCGACTGCATGTAAATGAACAGATAATTAATAACTGGAATAACTTCGCTTCTTGCCAAGATTCGATCGCGCGTCGTTTGAATACGAGTCCAGCACGTTACCCACTGAGCCATCCAGCAAAACAGACATTGAACCAAGCTTTTGTGGGTATTTTGCAGTTAAGGGTCGAATTCCAATTCCTCTGTTTATCACTGTTATAAAGAGACAGAGCAATAACTGTGCTCACGATGTTGGAGAGATAATACCAACAATTTCGTTTGGAGACTCATTTACATAAGTCTCCCAACGAAATTGTTGATATGCTCTCTCTAACATCTTCCGCACGGTTATTGTGCTGTCTCTCTATAACAGTGATAAACAGAGGAATTGGTAGTTGACTCTAAAAAGTGCATTACACACGAAAGCTAGAATCATAACTTCTATTTTGATGGATGGCACAGTGGGTACCGTGCTGGACTCGAATTCGTGCGACGCGCTATCGAATCTTGGCGAGGACGGAAATTTTTCCAATGATAAATTCACTGTTCATCTGCATAAGTCTCCTAACAAAATTATTGGACATTCTCTCTAACGTCATATAACCGGAAGACCCTTCAGAACGACCATACCGCACCTCGTCATGCTCTCAACTATCATTAACGCGACGAAAAATTACTTCATCACGACCACAGCACACTTTATTCGACCGCAAGACCATTCATAATGACCACACCGCACCTCGTCATGTTCTCAACTATCATTAACATGACCAAAAAATACTTCATCACAACCACAATACACTTGAACACGACCACAACACACTTCAAAAGACCATATGACACAGCATCATTACGAAAACGCTTTTCATCACAACCAACACACACTTCATTACGACAACTACACACAACATCTCAACCACAGGAAACTTCATCACGACAACCACACCAACACGACTGAAACTCACTACATCATAACAACAAATTACGACCACAGCTCACATCAGAGCGACCATAAAACACTTCAGCACGACCACAACCCACTTCATCACAACCACAACGCACTTCACCACGACCACCGCACACATAATAACAGCCACAACTCACTTCCGCACGACCACAAAACACTTCATTACGGCCACAACGCTCTTCATCACGATCAAAACAAACTTCAGTGCGATCACAACAGACAGCATCACGACCACAACAAACTTTATCCCGACCAAAACACACTTCATCACCATCACAACGCGCTTGATCACGACAAAAATACGCTTTATCACGACCACAACGTCATCATGACCACAATACGCATCCTCACGTCATCAGCAAACTTATCACGACCGCAACACACTCCACCAAGACCACAGAACACTTCATCACGACCATAACGCAGTTCTTCATGATCACAATACACTTCGTCACGACTTCAGGACACTGCGTTACAGCAACAATAAACTTCATCACGACCATAACACACGTCGCGACCACAGCGCGCTTCGTCACGTCTGTTTATGTGCAAGTATTATATATGAAAATTGACGCTACACAACTTGTTTTTGTACAAATTTGCAATATCTTGAAATGTTAATAAATATGTTTTGTATGAGCTTTCCACAGTAATCGAAATGTGTCGTTTACTTTTTTGGTCACAAAAACATTTCATGTGTTTGTTCTGTTCAATAAATATATTTTGATAGTAATACAACGGTTGAACTAACAAATTATTGTAAACATGCACATATATATTAGCAGTTGAGAACCAAATCCCTGAAGAAGGCTTTTGTTTATAATAGACGAAAATTTGGAACATCTTCAATCTCTGCCCTGTGAATTTTATTAACCTACCAAGAAAATGATACCAAGGCTTTTAATATTTTTCATCCCTTAAATATATATATATATAA
>SDVV010010674.1:0-16153 GCA_016164225.1 Gammarus roeselii
GATAGGGGACACAAAGTCCCTGCAGGAGTTCCAGGTGACTGATAGGGGACACAAAGTCCCTGCAGGAGTTCCAGGTGACTGATAGGGGACACAAAGTCCCTGCAGGAGTTCCAGGTGACAGATAGGGGACACAAAGTCCCTGCAGGAGTTCCAGGTGACTGATAGGGGACACAAAGTCCCTGCAGGAGTTCCAGGTGACTGATAGGGGACACAAAGTCCCTGCAGGAGTTCCAGGTGACTGATAGGGGACACAAAGTCCCTGCAGGAGTTCCAGGTGACTGATAGGGTACGCTAAGTAGCAGCAGAAGTTACTGATGATTGAAGGAAGACGCAAGACATCTGCAAGAGTTTCAGGTGACTGATAGGGGACACAAAGCACCTGCAGGAGTTTCAGGTGACTGATATGGGACGCTAAGCATCTGCAAGGGTTTCCGTTGACTGATTGGGAACTCAGAGCACCTCAGGAGTTTCAGGTGACTGATAGGGGAGAAAAAGCACCTCAAGAGTTTCAGGTGACTGATAGCGGATGCAAAGCACCTCAGGAATTTCAGGTGACTGATAGGGGATACAAAGCACCTTAGGAGTGTCAGGTGACTGATAAGGGATGCGAAGCAACTCAAGAGTTCCAGGTGACTGATATGGGACTCAAAGCATTTCAGGAGTTTCAGGTGACAGATAGGGGATGCAAAGCATTTGCAGGACTTCCAGGTGACTGATAGAGGACATTTTGCCCTCACCTTTATATCTGTTTGACTTTCTGATTCCGTGACTCTGATTTAGTGACTCTCTGATTCAGTGACTCTGATTTAGTGACTCTGATTGAGTGACTCTGACTCAGTGACTCTGATTCAGTGACTCTGATTTAGTGACTCTGATTCAGTGACTCTGATTTAGTGACTCTGATTCAGTGACTCTGACTCAGTGACTCTGATTCAGTGACTCTGATTTAGTGACTCTCTGATTCAGTGACTCTGACTCAGTGACTCTCTGATTCAGTGTTACAAGAGCCTGCTCCTGATGCAAGTGACGATTATTGGTAGAAGAGCTTGTGTCGGTTAGCTCTTGTGCTCTGCCAGACGTTCTTGACTTCTCAGCAGTCTTATTAGGAGAATTTTCCTGACATACCATCATCTGCATTTATATTTTTTAAGTCAGCCTAGACATGAACCGCGCGTAACAGCTGTTAAATGCTAGTTTGAGAGTTAATTATGTGGGCTCAAAGGTCGGCAACTGTTGGAAATGGCATGTATTGACGGGAACTGGTGTTTATGAAGCTGTTGGTTACCACTGTCGGATGCTGCGTGTTGACCGCAAGAGTGAGAGGTCCAAGCTACCCTTTCAGTGGCATTGAAGCGGTACCAAAATCGAGGTGGATCAGCTCACAAACGGATTCTTACGATCAATCCTCGACCTTTGCAAGAGGACCTGTTATTACGTAGACTTTATTCAAAATTTAACTTGCATAGTGCACATTCAGTATACATCTTAAAAGTTGCTATATAGCTTTTTTAGAGCAGAAAAGTGCCGTTTAGCTGCATGTGCGAGACACCGGCGGTGTTGCCCTACTTTCGTCTCGGCCTCTCGCGAGATGGCACTAAATGTCTATGATGAGACCGACCTACGATATTTGGGTGGAGTAAAGGTCGCGCTGATAGTTTGGTTTGCATCCTCATAAATCCAATCGACTGACGATGGGTTGGGGTCGATCGTTCTTCACTCTTTTGTTATTATGTTGTTGCTCAACCCCAACTCCTCCTGCGATGGATGAGCCGCGACCAGCGCACTGACCGAGGTAGAAACCCACCGATGTGTGCGTGTTGGGATTGCTACAGCAGGTGAAAGGCCTTATATTAGGACTGCACCCCTGAGGTAGTTGATGCTGTCTCGCGGGCGCTCCCATAGATCACGCACTGACGTGATGTTATGGTAGAGCCTGCCGGGTGCCGTGGCTGGGCCTGACGTCATGACTTGCTCTACCCTATCGGGTAAGCCCCGGCACCGCAAGCAGAGATTGGATGGGACATTTCTTAGTCTGTGCTGGTATCACTGGAGGGCCGTGTGGTGCCCGCACCGCATCCTCGACAGGTTGACCCTGTTACCCCTGGGCAACCCCAACTCCTCCACGTCCACCGCAGGCGGGTGACTCAAGACCGTGTTGACTCTGTGTTCATTTAATGCGTGAAGTGTGTGTGTATCTGTTTGTGCATAGATGTGTCATCTGTAGGTTCAGGGATGGTTGCGTAAAGACAACCAAAGTATGTTGCTGGTGTGTTATGAAGGTGTCGGTTGGTTGAACAAGGGTTCAGTAGGTTGTTGCAGCGATGTGCCGGGTCTGAAATCTTGTTGAAGAATTGGGTCTCTCTCATATCAAGATAAAGTTTGAGAGATAGGACCATGTTTTCTTCATGCAAATGCGGAATGGGTGTGGTCTGTGTACAGCCCGTGGTGATGCGCAAGTCTGTGTTCTGTATCCTTTGCAGGAAGTTAATGTGTGTGGGTGCAAGGTCAGAGGACCAAGCGGTGTTTGCGTAGGAGGTTACGGGCCTGATGAATTGTTTGTATTGTGTTGTTATATAAAGGGAATGTAGTGAGTACCCAAGACACGTTCAGTCTGGGTATATCTATGGGGCTGAACGGTATGGGGGTGTTGTTGAGCTTGACATGGGGGTGGATGCGGTATTCACTGTTATTCGGTGTTATCTATGTAAGGGATGACTTGCTCACGGACACTTTTATTCTGTTACCCATTCTGTTAACCAGCAGCCAGACTTCAAGAGAGTTCATGTACTGCTAGAGGTGTGCAGCTGCAGTCTTATGTTTGCGGTGTTGTGTGATTATTGTGAGGTCGTCCGCGTATGAGCTGATGTTGGTGTTGGGTTCTGTTGGAATGGGCACGTCGTGTGTGGAAGCGTTGAAAATGGAGGGTCAAAGTACAGAGCCCTGTGGGGCACCATTAGGGAAGTGGCGAGTTCGAGAAGGTCTATTTTTGTAGACAGCGTGTGCATGTCTACCGAAGAGGAAATTGGCAAGCCACTTCTTGTAGTTTGGTTAGATGTTTTTGTTGAGTATTTTGTTTTTTGAGGACATGTCTTGGAACTATGTCGAAGGCCTTACTAATGTCGATACCGCATACCAGGGTTCGTTTGTCTAGCTTCGTTTCGTTCACCCTTCATGGATGGTCTGGGTGAGGTTAGTGAAGAGTGTGGTTGTGGAATGTTGAGCCCTTAAACCGTGTTGCGTAGGGGAGAGTGGGATATGTGCGTTACCTTTGTTTAGAACCAGTCACCAAGATTTTCGAAGGGTTCGAGAGGAGAGAGACGGGTCTGTATGAGGTTGGATCTATGAGGACTTTTTGGGGCTTCAGGATGAGGTGGATTTTAGCTGGTTTCCAGGGCCGCGATAGCGTGTGGCTTTAGATGCTTATGGTGAATGTATGATTTACCGCCTGGGCCCGCTGCTGAGAAATTTTTGGTCTGGCAGACAGCGGCAATGGTCATGACTGGTGTGAAGTGGGGTTCTGTGTTTGGATTGATCTGCAATCTGTGTAACTGTTTAAGTATCCTTCTGTTGTCTGGATCGTGTGGTAGGCGGCAAGTGTTTGCTTAGTGTTAGTTGAGATGGTATGGTGTGGGTGTTGGGTGGAAGGATCTTCTCATGTGTGTCACGTGGTTCGTGTTGGGGTTGTTGAGGCTCCTGATGAGTTTTCATAATTTTGATGTTGAGGTTCGGAAGTTGGTGTTTGCAAGCACATCCCGACATAGGTTCGTCTGTTGCTCACGGGTATCTGCATCTTTTTCTTGCTTTAGGGATTTTAATCCTAGTCATTCGGTCGTTGGTGGAGGGTAAATAACGAATGGGGTTTTGCCGCTGAATTTTCCGCTTAATGTTGGCCGAAAAGCTGAATTGAAGCCATGGACGAACCCGTCGGGTATATGTTGTCTGTCTGCGTTGGTAAGTACTGTGGTGAAGCGTAACGTAGCTGTGTCAACGGATGTGTATTGGGCGATGTCATAGTCTTGTACGGCGGGTTCTATTGATGTTGTGTATTCGTCCCACCCTGCTGTCGTATTGTGGATTGGGGATCGAAGTTGGTAGTTATGACCATTGGTGGTTGATCAGACGGCATGTCATGATGAACCGCCCATTGGCAATTTAGCACGAGATTGGGAGAGCAGAAAGTGACGTCCATAGAAGTCGGTTGTGTGTTGGGGTTGAAAGGTTTGCGAGTGGGTGTGTCCGCATTGTTTAGTGTGATAAGTGAATCCAGCTGATCAACGAGAACACCGCCGTTCCGGTCACCGAGGTGAACCAGGAGAGGTCGTGCGCGTTGAAGTCCCCTTGGGCGGAGGTGTTAGTGGTTGTGTCAAGGTAGTCCAGGTGGGGCGTATAGCGAGGTGGACACAAACTCGATGGAAGGATGTATACGTTCAATAGATTGTATTGTTATTGGTAAATTTGTATGTGTAGTGATTGTAGTTCCAAAGTGTGGTCAGAGGAAAGTTTTGCAATAGAAAAAGCGGTTGTGTTAGTTGAACAATATAGTGATTTTTGTTTAGTTCGGGCTTCAGAAAACACTTCCTATCAAAAACACGAAGCTAATCTACTCAAAAACTAATTTATTTGCAAAGAAATATGTATACAAAATTTATAATTTGTTCAGTTATGGATTTTTTGCTTATTAATTTTAACATATTTAATGGGATTTATGAAAGGCTTGTGCACATTTTAGATAGAATGTACTATTATCTATCTCAAATATAACGGCTTATGATACGGAATTATGGAATGTTTGATCTAAAATATTTACAACAGGCATTATGGAAGCAGTATCTGTAACAGCCAGCCAGCTGCAATTGATATACAACATTTGTTTATTGAAATGTATAATTAAATACACCTGTCAATATTACATGGTAGCTCGTACAGAGACAACAACGTTTTTGAGTTCGATAAAATCTTCACTTCATCTATTCTTGAGGACATTCATCGGATTCTCATTCTTAGTTGAAGCCCCACATCCCTTCTAACCCCTACATACCCCAGATCCCCGTGTTGCACCATCTGCCGGGGGTAGGCCAGAATTTTCACGACCACCCCACCCTGTACGGCCTCTCCTGGACCATCCGCCGCCACACGGGATCCTCCTTCGGCAAGATGCTCAACGGGTACTCGGCAGCCTGGTACAAATATAACAGAGGAGGTGAGCATTGGGGAGGGGGGACAGGGCAGATGAGCAGAACAGAAGGGGAGTTTAAACATTAAGGTAAGCAGAGGCACTGGTGGTAAAAAGGGGGTGAGAAGACAGAATGATCCAGTTACAGGTGAGGTGATAGTTGAAGACGGAATTGTGAAGATGGAACTAGGAAGATCCCGAAACGAGTTGGACAGTTGAACAACATCAGCATAAGTTGTAGGAGAGGAAGATAATACGGAACAAAACAGTGAGGTGGGCAGAAGAAGTGACGTTTACTGCAACTACAAAAACAGTTGCTGTCATGATGGGAGTAAAGGAAGCACACTACAGATCTGACTTCCTCATCCGTGCGTTGAATAATCATGTCTTTACAAACGAGGCCCCGTCACCATTCCTCTCTGGTGAGCCTATTTAATAGTATCCAGGTAGTGCCTCATTTCATGGTGTATTTTCGTGTCAAATTGTCATGTTCATTTGTACTTGTACTGTACGTTCTGTCAGCTAATTTATGAGTAATAAGCACGACGTGATTTAGTTACATGTAGTAACGCGAAATCCTTAGCAAGGTACAATGGTCTGAATGTCATGCCCAGGGCACTAAGACGACCCGGACACCCTGCCCACTTGGTTTTGTCGGCTTAGACACGTTAGATACACTCACACAATGTGTAATAAGGATTCAGAGTTTTGGTACATATGTGTGATACTAGACATGGACTGGATGGAGCAAGTCAGTCTATAGTTTTGGCCTTACCCCAAACCGACGTCAATCTACCCCGTATATTTACCTGTAAATAAACAAATCACAAGTGTTCATGTGTTTAAGTCCTCCGCCCTTATTTTCATCATATTACAGGCAACGAGGTAAAAATTCAGTGTTGACGACAAATCTTGATATTTAAAGTATTGAAATTAACTTTGCTAAAGATTAAGACTACACTTGCTGGATGTTCCACCCCTCTTTGGAAACCATTGAACACTTCCTGCCAAAACTACATAGCCTTAAGAGCAGCGAAAGAAAACGAACACGAAAAGGCGTTTTGACTGTGGCCATGCTTGCCCCATAGTTTAATAACATGGATGCAGCAGAATATGAAGCCGGAGTATATCACATCCTCAACATACACCGATTTTGAAAGCGATATATTCCACGCAGAAGTCAGCCATTGGCGCCTTAGTACTCATCAGTAAGAGGCAGCAAAGGGATGATGAGTCGACCGATTAAAGGTATTCTCGATCACTCAATGACTTGGGAAACCAATACTCATACAAGGATTGCTGTCTGAGTAGGTTGCGTCGGATCCAGTTCAGGGCTACGATCAAACAAGCAGACAACGACGATAGTCGCCGAATGTGTGGGAAAAACGTTCAAAGCGACGGTGTTACGAGCGAGGCAACTGGAATAAATATCGACTGACTTAGAAGACTGACCCATCTCTGTCTTCAGCCGCGACACACTAGTGCCCTCTGTCTTCAGCCGCGACACACTAGTGCTCTCTGTCTTCAGCAGCGACACACTAGTGCCCTCTGTCTTCAGCCGCGACACACTAGTGCCCTCTGTCTTCAGCCGCGACACACTAGTGCCCTCTGTCTTCAGCCGCGACACACAGTGCCCTCTGTCTTCAGCCGCGACACACTAGTGCCCTCTGTCTTCAGCCGTGACACACTAGTGCCCTCTGTCTTCAGCCGCGACACACTAGTGCCCTCTGTCTTCAGCCGCGACACACTAGTGCCCCCTGTTTTCAACCGCGACATTTTTATTCACGTATTGATTTTATTTCAGCCAATCCGAGTGTAGAAGATGCTTACCGTGATATTTTTTATATGAAAGAGGGATAAAACCAGTGTAATATACTTTGTTTTGCACAGACCCCTGTCTAGACTAACGCCTGTTTACTTTAATAAAGCATAAAACCCAACAACGTAATTATTCTGGTCAATAATGGTCGAGCCAACGACCACGGTCTACATCATGCTATAACAAGTCGGGTCCGGATGATACGTCGACGCCGCCTTCTGGGAAGATAAACAACGCCGCGGCGTCCTGATACACGGCGGAACAAAATATTCAAATTTATATTTTTTCTGCAAAATTGAACGTGATTCATCTTGAGACGATAACCTCCTGCTGGGTTTTGATAGATTCTGAAAGTTAGCTACAAGAACGAGATAAAAAATCTGAAGTCTACAGAATAGCTACAAGCACGAGAGAAAATATCTGAAGTCTACAGGATTAATCATACGAATGTCAACAACTTTGTCTTGCGAAACCATGGGTGGCAGACGTAGAAGCGTGGTCGGGGCCGCACTTACTTTATGTGCATCTACCTGACCACAGAATGAATTTGTTATGAACTGGAAAAATTGATTTTATGTACTTATTAAATGGTACATGAAGATGCAAAAAAAGTACAGTTCAATCGTGTTCATTCTGCGAGGGAATATAAGGGTTATGGAAACGAGTACAGGAGGGTGCACAAAAGGTGCCCTCTATGCATATTATGGCGTATGGTTCAGATTATCAGTCCAACAATATTCCTGACTTATAAACATCTGATTCGTTGCACGTTTCCCCATCTCATGTCGCAGGTGCCGTTACCAATCCACGCGTAAGCCATCTAATGGTTCCCCTCTCGTTGGTACATTAGGGCCCCTGTCGGTTTGCTTTGGTCTGGACGGTAACGCGTTCCTCAACATGGGTTCCCACAGCGACCCACTGTGGCCGGACGTGCAGCTGGTGCTGCAGCCTCAAACGCCAGCCATCGACGGCGGGGTCATGTTCGGTAACCAGATAGGATTTCGCATGAAGGTGAGCCCTGAAGCAGGGTAGGTGGTGGTGACGACCGTGTATACGACTCTGCATGGACAGCGGTAGTGACGACAGACGCAGCAGGCGACGAGACTGAAAAGAGGAAACGAAGACGCTGGTTCAAGTACTTCAAATGAACGGCGACAGTGAAGACAGGAGCAAGCGACGAGACTGAAAAGAGGAAACGAAGACGCTGGTTCTAGTACTTCAAATGAACGGCGACAGCGAAGACAGGAGCAGGCGACGAGACTGAAAAGAGGAAACGAAGACGCTGGTTCTAGTACTTCAAATGAACGGTGACAGTGAAGACAGGAGCAGGCGACGAGACTGAAAAGAGGAAACGAAGCTGTTGAACTGATGCAGATGAGAGGGTCGTCTGACAATCGACCGACCAACTGCTACAAAATCACGGTCACATCTACGGTAACGCGGAAGTAGGTGACGTGGCTTGCTGACATCTTCGTTCCACCTGTTATCATTGTTTGGTATTATGTACAACGAACTCCAGTAAAACATCTGTAGTTGAACACCGGAATAAATACATTGATTTATGGTTTGATACGATAGTTCTTCGTTTCCTCTTTTCAGTTTTGTTGCCTTGAGGCCGCCGTGGCCGAGTGGTTAGCGTATCCGACTGCAGTGCCAGCCTCTGGTGCTGCATGTCGCGAGTTCGAGCCTTGGCATGGACACGGCGGTCTTGTGGCGGGGAGATTGGACGCCTCCCCCCTCTGTCTGCCTAACTTAGCCACCCTCCTAACTAGGGGGAAACGGCTGTATGTCTATACATATACACGATAATTCGAAACTTCAGCAAAGAAAGGGTAGACTATAGCAAAAGACTCCACTAAACGACGCGAGGAAAACGCTGACAGAAACATGAGAATGGTGAGGACGGGAGTGGATGTTTTTACTGGACTGTCCTCTGAAAATATTATAGCTATAATTAAATTTAACCTCTTCTCTTATTTTCTCTTATTCCTCTTAAAACATGCGTCCTCATTCTGACCAGGATGAGGCAAGCATAAGATATTGTTAACCTACAAAAACATATAATTTAATTATTTTCTTGTCACTTCAACGCACGATTCAACGAATTATTTATCTGTATGTTGATTTTCGATAAGCCACCACAATCAGCAATCAGACTCGACTGACCCATCTCCACCTCTCATTTTCGTGTCCTATCCCACAGATGTTCCGCGAGTACTTCTCGCCACTGTACGGCAAGTACGGCTTCAACATCGGTGCGATGTTGTCTACGCCGAAGAGTCGGGGGTCGGTGACCCTTCGTTCCAGAAACCCTATGGATGCGCCCCTCATAGACCCCAACTTCCTGAGCCACCCCGAGGACATGAAGACAATGCTGGCAGGTGATTGGTTATGGCAAAAGATCATGCTGGCAAGCAAGTGGCTAAGGCAGGGAGGTTATATTGGCAGGCAAGGGGCTTAGTCAGGGAGGTCATGCTAGCACGCGAGGGGCTAAGGCAGAAAAGTCATTTTGCCAGGCGAGTGGCTAGAACAGGCGACTGGATAAGTCAGGGAGGTCATGCTAGCAGGCGTGGAGCTAAGACAGAGGTCATCCTGCCAGGCGAGTGGCTAAGACAGGGAGGTCAAGCTGGCAGGCGGGTGGCTAAGGCTGGAAGGTCGTGCTGGCAGACGAGTGCTTAAGGTAGGGAGATCATGGTGGTAGGAGCGGCAAAAGCAAGAAGGTCATACTGGCAGCAGGCGAGTGGCCAAGGAAAGGAGGTCATGCTGGCAATCGAGTGGTTAAGGTAGGGAGGTTATGCTGACAGACGAGTGACTAAGGCAGGAGGGTATGCTTCAATTAGTCGTTTGCCCAATATAGACGGGAATGACCTTACTGTAAGTTTGTATGAGTTTGTACAGGGCACAAGCAAAGTGTTAGCATTGGCCCGCCGTTGTCTGGGTGGGCCTCCGTCATTTTTGGTGTGCCTGCAGGCAGCACGGTATCGAGTCCAGTCCTCATCCTCATCTATGTGAATGCAATATTGATGTGGGGCTTCTGTGCAACGTGTCGTAATTCGTCGATGACACGAAGCTCTGTCATACTGCTATCCAACAAAGCCTCGAAAAATTCATCGAATGGACTGAAGCGTGGCTGATGTCCTTTAATGTTTTAAAATGTTCCGTTTGGTGCAGTAGTGAAATAAAATTCGTTTATGGTTTGTCTATAACGGAGAAACAGAAAGAAAACTCTCCCCCACGTTTAATTTTGTTTGATGACAATTTTTGTTACGTTTTGTATTTATGGATAAAGCTTTTTAACAAGCAATAATTATAATTTCCATTGCGTGCAAATATATCGCGAAAAATAACCAGTCAATGTTTCTGTTAGTCTATAATCGTTAACGTGTTTTCTTTCGCTACTATACAATAGGTGTCCCAATGCCAATTTTAACTACGCAATGGGAGGAAGTGACCTTGCTGCTGTCGATCAACAGGGAGGTTTGGGCGTCGTAGGATAGGGAAAAAAAATAAATGAAAGTTACGAGATAGCAAACCGCTATCTTGGATTCATTTCTTGTAACTTCCTCTGCAAAGCGAAGGACATAGTGCTACCACTCTACCAGTCTCACGTCAGTCCTTACCTCGACTACGCATTGCAATTCTGGTCTCCACACATGAGAAGAAACGCATCCAGCATCGTGTTATAACCAAGGAGGTTGTATAGCCTCTTTGGTTATTACGCAGCTACGTGAATAGACTCAAAGAACTTAGCATCAAACCGTTGAGCAACGAAGGCTGAGGGACCAGCTCACTGAAACCTTCAAGTTCTTGAAACAATTCACCAATGGAGTCCTGCTAGCCTCTTTGACAGGGTTACAACATTTGTACTTGAAACAACGAGGCGAAGCTTGTGGATAATGGTTTCGCTACGACCACTTCGCAGCACTTTTTCCCTAATGCAATCTTTCGGATTTGGAACAACCCACGAGCTGCGGTCGTCGACGCTGAATCCATGAATGCGGTACAAAAAAACACTCGACACACACTGGGATACGCGAGTGGCCGACTGAGCACAACACGGCTTTCCCTAGTGCAAAAGATATTATTAGTATTATGATTATTATTGTTACTATTATTGTTGCTATTATTTTTATTAGTATTATTAAAGCGGAACGATTCTTATTATTATGATGAGTGTTACCATGATTGTTATTATTGTTAGTTCTACCATTGAAATTATTATTATTATCAGCAGTTTTACTATTATCAATTTGGCAACTATCTATTTCTTCCGTGTTGTAACGGATAAGAGTCTGCAACGGCAACTCACCATCACATATACACCCATGTCAGGGTCACCTACTTCCCGTAAGCCTGAGAGGCCATCTGATGCTCGCAAACCAGAGACCGGAAACTAGTAGATGCCCAGGACCATGACATCCGGGAATCGAAACCGCACCAGAGGATAGCCAACTACCCAAACTCGGCGTGGCGGTGTAGATTCGGAAGGGGACGAACTTTTTTTTTCATCCCAGTGTCAGGGAGGAATAAAAACAACGATTTTTCGAATTCACCGCAGATTTTGTTCCAGATCGTTGGCTGGTGCATCGCAAAAAAAAAAAAACTTTCCCTCCTATAGTACAGATCCGATGCGGGATCCGGTGTGGCCGGGAGCATAACGTTAAAAAAATTCGTTTACATCCCCCATACAGATGTTCGAGTTTTCGTCATGTTCAACATATCGATGACCATTATTGAGGTAATGGGCACGACCTGTGTTGGAGGGCCTGTTGCCGACGCGATGGTACGCTTGTTTTATGCTGTTTTCGAAATATAAACACTCAGTACCTTTCATTGTACAATATTCTTCGTCATGTATTTTTAAATTTAAATGTTTTCAATGTGTTTTCTCGGATTGAAACTTATGAGCTGCCAAGAGCAACTATATTCTAAGGAGGTGTCTGTTTGGCGTCTCACCTTCAGGCTGCAAAATGCTCTTCAGGGAACCACAAGTGCCAGAAGACCTACTTTTCTGAACACCTTGTGGATGACCATTGCCTAGGTACTGTAGTGAAAGAAAAGTCGTTTTTGATTAGTTTATAACCGAAAAAACAAACTAGACTTCTCCCCACGTGAAATTTAACTTCATATGGAAATTTCTTACGGTATTATATCTGGAAAATCCTTCTTTATGGATAAAATTAATCAAATTTCCAATGAGTTCAACTGTCGAGCAGAAAATTATCATTGACATTTTTTTTAAATCATGAATCATAAACGAATTTTCTTTCGCTACTGTACCTGGGCGTGTTGCTCTTCAACTTTTTACGGTAATTAACAAAAATTATAACTTGTAAGCCTATTTTAATCTAGGCTCTCGGAGCTGCCTCTGGCGGATTCATTTTGATGAGAGGTCTCTCCGACGTCTCATCTTGAAGCTGTTGAAGGCTCTTCAAGGAACCAAAAGTGCAAAGAAAATTTATTCTTCTTAACACTTGGGGGAGCACCACTGCATAAGAAGCTGGGCGTGGCACTTTACAAATTCTAGTGTATACATATGCTCAGTTTGATCTAGACTCAAACCCTGATGACTCCCCACCACTGGGAAAACCAAAAGACATTCCTGTTGAGCGTATGGGCGTGTCCGTCTCTGCTCGACCGTCTAAGATGCGACCGTCTAGGGCTGACACGAAATGCTTACCTGCCTGCAAATGACCACTCGCTTCTACCCTATAATTGTCAATCTGACACTCGAACGTTTATTTTCCGGGGTTGAAATACCCCGTGCTAATACTGGAGAAAGAATGGGAGACGTTCATAGATGCCTTGCTGAGATGTTCGAGAAATGTATGTGGTGTGAGCTGGTGCAGACGGAAGGGCTTCGAGTGGTGGAACGAAGAGGTCAAACTGGTGATGGCGCAAAAAATAAAAGCTTTTGAGGAGTGGCTGCAAGCGGGAGATGGTGTACGGAAAAGGTGGGTCGAGAATGTTGATTAATTGTTGAATGTCGAGGATGACAGAGAGGCTGACATTGTTGCTCGGGGTGGTGGTGCGCGGTGGCTGGGTTTTGGAGAGGGGCTTCTTGCGGACGTTACTAGGGAAAAGGTGCAGGAGGTGGTGGAGGTGATGAAAGCAGGGAATGCCCCTGGTTTGGATGGCGTAACGACTGAGTGCCTGAAAAAGGATGGAATAACGATTGTCGAATGGTTAGTGAGGCTACTGATTTTTTTGTTTGTTGCGGGCGTGGTACCGATTTAGTAACGCATGCAGTCCCGCTTTATGAGGACAAAAGAGAAAAATGAAGGCTGCAACTCAAGAGGTGTCAGTTTGTAATGTGTGGTTGGTAAGTTATACGGGAGAGTGCTGATCAAGAGGATTAGAGAACGTACGGATTGCGCAATTGGAGATGAACAATGGGGCTTTAGAAGTGATAGAGGGTATGCCGATCAGCTTTTGCAGTGAGACAGGTCTGTGAGAAGTACCTTGCAGAGGGAAAGGATGTGTTCTGGGCCTTTATTTGTTTAGAAAAGGCATACAACAGGATTGACTGGGAAGCTCTGTGGAGGGTGTTGCGTTTGTATGGAGTGGGCAAAAATCTTTTGAATGTGGTGCAGAGTTTATATGTTGGCAGCTGAGCATGTGTTAGAGTGTGAAGCTAGGTGAATGATTGGTTCACAGTGAAAGTGGGTCTGAGACAAGGCTGCGTGATGTTTCCCTGGCTGTTCAATCTCTACATGGATCGAGTGGTCGGGGAGGTGAATGCGAGTGTGCTGGGTAGTGGCTTGGAGCTGTTGGCAGCGAATGGGTGAAGTTGGCAGTTAAGCCAGTTGCTGTTTGCGGATGATACGGCACTGGTTGCGGATTCAGAGGAAAAGCCATGTAGGCTAGTGTTTGAGTTTGGTAGAGTGTGTGAGAGGAGGAAGCTTCGAGTGAACGTGGGTTAAAGTAAAGTAATGAGGACTGTCGATGCCACCAGAATTAGTGTCCTCCTAAATGGAGAGTTGTTGGAAGAAGTTCAGTGTTTTACGTACCTGGCTCCCATGTGGAGCAAACTGAACTAGTGAAAACTGAGGTGAAGTGGCGAGTGAAGGAGGGGTGTAAAGTGATGGGTACACTGAAGAGTGTAATGAGCGTTAGAACGTTGTGGATGGAAGCAACGAAAGGGCTGTGTGAGGGTGTCGTTGTCCCAACTATGCTGTAAGGAGCTGAGACTGGGGGGGGGGGGGAGAGCAGAGGAGAGAAGAAGGTTGAATGTTTTCGATATGAAATATTGGAGGGCAGGCTGGATGCGTGAGTTCTGAGATGGTTCGGGCACATTGAGGGGATGGATGAAGGGAGATTGGTAAAAAATGTGATAAGGCGGAGGCGAGTGGCCGTAGGCCTAGAGGTAGACCGAAGTTTGGGTGGATGGATGGTGTGAAGCAGGCGTTAGGGAGGAAAGACTTGAATGTGGAGTTAGCGAGAGAGCGTGCAATGAAAAAGACGTGAGTGGAGAATGGTTGTGAATGGTTGATTTTTGACGCTGCCCTGAGGTGCTTTCCCGCCCTTGGCGTCTCGTTGAAAAATGGGATGACCGTGGGTGGGGGTGGGCCTGGTCATCATGACGCGGCGGGGGTGAATCAGCCACGTTGTCGGGCTCTGCTGCTGACACGGACCTCGGATCGCACTCGTGACCCAGAGTGTTGTGTTGTGGGGCTTCCGACCGGACTCTCTAGCGCAAAAGGGCTATGTTGTGAGGGTGTGATATGCGCCCTGCCGTTGGCCACCCCCCATCCTGGGGGATTCGGCCTGAAGTCTGCATATGTATCTGTACTACTGAAGTGGTAGCCAGTAGGTACTGGTGGTGGTAAATGTGGGCCTTCTCTTTCTATCCCTTAAATCTTCTCTTTCCTGTATGAGTGCATAAATTTCTAAATTTCCGTTGACTATACCCCACCCTTCTTCCAAGGAGACAAGACGACATGAGCCCACGTTTTCTTAATCTAATCAAATCCAGTGTTCAGTGTCTGAACGCACGCATGGGCTCGGTCACGTTATGATGATGGTTCCGTATTATTTTGGCTAATCCGTTGTCATCTGCTTTTTTATTGCCGATCTGATATCATTATAATAATGATGATTGCTTTCCTCTTCCAGCTATCAAAGTGTCACTCGCCGTCGGAAACTCGAAATCCTTCCAGTCTCTAAACGCATCTTTCTACGACATGGTCAGTGTGTTTGAGTGTAAAGTCTTTTCTACTTTAGTTGTCCCAATAATATCGCCCTGACGCATAACAGGAACTTGATTATAATTCTGAGAGTACAATTTGGGGCCCAAATTATTTTGTTATCCTGAAATGTAAAGATTTGTAGGATAACAAAATAATTTGAGCACCAATTGTACTCTCAGAATTATAATCAGAATTATAATCAGGATAACAAATTATTTTGTTATCCTGAAATGTAAAGATTTTCTAGACCCTAAATTTTTGTGTAGGACTAAGCGATGAAGCGTGTTTGACGTTCATAACTTATGAAGGATGTGCATTTTCATCTGTTTGGCCTGCAATAACAGCGTATTTGATCGCCCAACAGACCCTGCCAGGGTGCGAGCATCACATCAAGCACTCGGATGATTACTGGAATTGTTTCGGCCGCCACATGAGCTCTACCAACTACCACCCTGTGGGTTCCTGCAAGATGGCGCCGCTGTCGGACCCCATGGGGGTGGTCACGCCCAGGCTGAGGTGCATACAACCACTTGTTGAAGGCAGGCATGATAAAATTCAGGGAAGGAATAAAAACATTCCGTAGTATCTACAAACATTCTCATCTACACTCAATTGGGGCGGGGCTTCATGACCGGGCATGCAGCCTCACCCCAATTCCGTGGCAGAGAGTTCACCTCTCGGGCTTAGTGACAGAGAGTTCACCTCTCGGGGTCCGTAATAGAGAGTTCACCTCTCTGTCACGGAGCCACGAAGGACATTTTTTTATACGTACGCTAACTGTCAGAGTTAGCATTTGTACGAACATATTCCCTCATCTCATCTCACAATCTTGTATCAGAATTACGTACTCTATAGTTACGAAGTTCGAAAAGATTTCCACAAGAATACTGCAAGTAGAATATTCGTTCACAGGGTTGGATAACAATGTACGTCTTCCGTGGCACTGCCATATAGAAAAAACATTTATACATA